>JANAVB010029618.1:1181817-1256025 GCA_029216955.1 Iris pallida
CAGTACATTTGTTCAAAATGGCAGAAATCGAATGACTCTTATTTATCAGGAACATGCATAAGATTATAAGTGGATCGAACCACGGGTATTATTCTTTTTTTTTTTAAGTTGGAAATCGAAGACAGTGAACCAAAAAACATAAAACAATGTCTACAGAATTTCGTATATATCGTCGGGCATCTTAAAAAAAATAGCTCTCCTTCTCCTCCAACCTTCGAGTGTATTTCAATCTAAAACAGTTGAGTCCTTTTGAGTTTGACTTCCAATTCCTGTATCGATTTTGTACTGAAGGCGACACCCTCCAAAGGAATTCACTAATTGTAGAAAACCTCAATGAAATTTTCTCCAACCATTAAGTAAGGGAAAAAGGATAGGCCCAATGTAATTGAATTAGTCAAAAGACTAAAGTGCATACCTCCATTTCCACTACCGAATAGTGAAGCAAAAGCCTAACCCTAAAGCCCAAATAGCAAAGATGGTATAAGTCATCATCAAAATAATTGACGTCACTATGATGTCATTCTTGATGGGCCAATTGGACTTGTTAGGCCGAGAGCCCGATAAAATTTTGGAGTAAAGTTTGCATATTCAAGATATGTTGTCCATACTATCAGTTCATTACTTCATTTTCAATGAAGGTAAATTGATAATATGCCTTCCAAATTGCATAATATTATTTTTCCTTTTAACTTATGACATTTAATCGGCCTTTATGTTATACTCAATGAAACATTGAGTATTTATTGTGTATCTTTGGCTCTGGTAGATGATTTGATTGTTTCATATTTCACGAAAATTTTGCTTTTTAATGATTTGGCGGTGTGATAAGTCATTATGACATTATCTTTACTAAAAAAATTGCATAAAAGTCAATTTTTAATTACTCAACAGAACTTCCATGTGATAGTTGTCATCTATTTACTGTTATACCCCTATGGGTCTTATAAATAGGCGAGAGAGAGAGACTTTTACACTCTTCTTCTTCATGGAGTTCATTGGATTTTGGTTTTTAACTTGTCTTGTATTTCAATGGTCTTTAATCTTCTTAGAATGTTAGTTTTTTTTTTTCTCTTTGGATTTCTCTAATGAGAGTATATAAGAGTACTTCTTCGTTCCCCAATGATCGCGCTTATGATGCCATCGATCCTACCACTAGTATTACGTCGATGAAATAATCGATCGATTCCGCTGTTGAAACTGAAGACCCTCCTCAAGACGAAAACGAGTATAGTGATGCTTCAACTGCTTGTAAATCTTCTTTCTATAACTATGATATTCCTATCGAGGTTCAAAATATGACTTCTTAGAACTTTGTAGCTAGCATATGAAGAATGACTAGTTTCGAAGAAGTTTTTAATTTTTTTTTAAGCATGATATATGTCTGCCTAGACCATGTGTCACATGCATAAAGAAATCCACTAAGCTGGAGAGATCCTCGATGAAAACTCATTCAACAATCAAGTCATGGAAGTTGATAGACTACATATAATTAAAATTAGTCTAAAATTAGAATATGTACCTCGATTTATGTGATACGAGCACTATATAAATGCACTCATACTTGTAGTTAAGTTGATGCTTATTGCCTGCTTTATCACTCTGACGTTTAGAGCATCTCCAACCCTATTGTCTTGTTTTGTGTTGTGAATCCTATGTGGCATGAGGGACAAGACAATGTCTTGTATAGGTGGCAAGGTTATATTCACAAATGACAATGGGTTTAAAAAGTCATCTCCAATGCAAAAGTATTGAGAAGACAATACAAATAATTTTTTACAACTTCCAAGACAACTTTTACTCTTCTACTTCTTTTTTATAAATATTTTTTCACAAATGATGATGTGGACATAAAGACATTGTGAAGTGCATTGTCTAGATCTAGACAACCAACTTCACATTGTCTTTGCCATGTCATTGCCATGTCAACTCCACACTTTATTTCACATTTGCATTGGAGAAGTACTTTTGGAAAAAATGGTTGTCATTCCTATGTGGCAACCATTTTTTTCAAACTCACATAGGGTTGGAGATGCTCTTAGGGTTAAACTTTTGCCCATGTTGCTTCACTGTTTCTGGATATTAAAAACAATTAAAATAATTGGCGACGTCACCATGATGTCATTCTGATGGACTGATTGGGCTTTGTTGGGTCGATACAACTTGGGCTAAATCCCGCACATTCAACATGTTTGCTTGATTATGAAATCTCCTTGTCACTGAGAGGTAACAAACAAGATCCGTTTGGGTCACTATAACATAATCCTAATAGAATGTAATCAAGTCAAAAAAAAAAAAAAAATCTCTTCACAGAAAAGGTTTCCATTGTAGGGATAGTTTATACCACTTGCATTTGGGCTGTTTATAACAAAATGTTATTTGGCTCCCAAAAAATTTGGGTGATATCATCTCCCATTATGTGGCAGATGACATGGTTACTGACATGACAAAATTTAACAATAAAATTAATATTAAATTAAAATTAATAGTAAAATAATAAATTAACATTAAATTAACATGATAATTAACATTAAAATTAACCTTAACATTAAAATTAACATTAATATTAAAATTAAAATTAAAATTAACATTAGTATTAATATTAATATTTTAACATTAATATTAACATTAACATTAAAAAAATTTGGATAATTCATTTTTTGGATTAAAATTTGCCATGTCAGCTGTTATGTCATCTGCCATGTCAGATGCAACACAATGGAAGATGGCATCACCCAAATATTTTGGGAGCCAAATAGCATAATTGTGTTTATAATTCACAATGCTTATTTCTGCTACCGCAAAAGCATACAAATCAAGTAATCATCAAATTTGGTGCGAAGATAAACTCATATATAACATGCAAAATTTTACACCAAAACGAGCCACCCATGGATAACACATAATACTACACCATGACATGATGGTACAAGAACAGGGTGATAATGTATAGGCACAACAAACAAAACTACATCCCCAGCCTAGCTAGTTAGGTACAAACACTTGACAAGATCATCAATCATAACAGTAGTTGACACTAACAATGAACATCAACTGGCTTCTCTCACGCTCTTGGCAGTAGGTAAACTCTGGCCCGAACCACTGATCCATTTCCGAGTTTGAATCCTGGACCAACAGAGAAACCAACCACAAATCCAGGTGGAACCCTCCCTCCGGGGAACCTCACTACACTCTCCATGTACTCGGGATGGAACTCAGCCCCCTTGCTCGCCTCGAAGTGGCTCGGAGATGGATCCAGAGCGAATGCTAGCAAATGCAGCAACCACACAGCTTTGGCCAGCCTCAAGAACTCTCCATAGAACCCAGTTCTTGGATGCGCCCCAGCCAATACCTGTCTCCTCTGCTCCACTCCCCCAAACAGCGACTCCTCCATCTTTGGGTGAACAATGCTGAGATACTTCTTCCCAGAGAACTTACCTATTAGACAACAAAAGTTAAAAAATAATAATAATATAAGAAAATGATTCATATAATTTATCCCTAGCCTAAATCAAAATTGGCTGTAAATCAATTGAGCTAGAAGTATAACTAAGTAAGAACCCAAACATTTTGTACCCTTTTTTTTTAGTAAGATACATATGTTGAAATGAAACACTAGTTTGTGCTTTTTATATTAAAAAATGGGCATAATGTGCAAATCCTCATTATTAGACTCAAAAACTCCTATGACAGATATACAATTGGAGTTTTATCCTGGAAACAGATATAGATAAGCGGATAACTTTATAAACGACAGGTTCTTACACTACAATTAGTAATCACACAAGATTAGATGGTTAATGACAAATTATCCTAAAAAAAAAATGATGCATTACCAAATTGGCAGGTGGGAAGGATGCCCAAGATCTCGGCAGGGTCCATTGCACGCATGTCGCGGAACCGGGCAAAGCATTCACGCCGGAACTCGGAGGGATTGAGGAGGGAGGAGAGGGATCCCTCAATGTAGAAAGTCTCATTCTCAAAGCCACAGAAGATTTTGCGGTTGATGTAGGACTCAAGAGCATGCTTTGCATGGTGAGGGTCGACATCAGGAATTGTGAGGTTGCCGGTGGAGTCATTCGAGCCATCAATGATAGACCTGGTGGCAGCTACAATGTCCCAGCGAGCGGAGCGCATAAGAGAGAGGAGGTTCGCAGTGAAGGACTTGGAGGCTGATTTCACTTCCTGCATGCAAGTCTCGAACAGCTCCCCCGTGGGTGCCACCGGTGACCCTGTAAAAGGTTTTATTTTAGCAAGAGAAAATGCCTGCCTTCGTCAGAGGCTGCATTGTAAAAAAAAGCTCCCAACTCCCACAATTTTGTATTTTATCTTCAAGAATTCTGTATCTCCAATTTTTCTAGCTAGTGACCATAACTATCCATAATGCCCAAAAACTTACATATTCAGGTCCATCAGTATATTGGCAAGAAATGGATTTGAACTGAATGAGGGTACTCAAATTCTGATTACTAGAGATATCAACTACAAGATGTGTAATATAGCTGAAAACAAATATGAATGGAGCTGAGATACGTTTGTACAAGTTAGTCTTTGAGATGGGACTAGAGATGAGAAGTAATGTTTACATTGCTAACTCTTCTTCTTTTCACTTATAAAACACTTTCGTTGTTCTGGGAAACACTTTTTTCGATGCCTGAACCGTTACATGCTTTCACAGATTGTTCACTAAGGGGCTGTTTGGATCTGTGTAAATGGCATGAAGTGCGAAAGTGACTTATTATCTGCTGGAAGTAAAATGCAATATCATCCTAATTCTTGTCTGGTGGAACTACTTTTAATATTTGGATAGGTGATATTTTGTACGTTCGGAGTGCCAATTCACACTTTTGGAAGTTAACACGAAGGAGGTGAAAAAAATATTAAAAAGTACATTATAATAATATGAAAAACTAATCAATTATCTAGCTAAATTGATAATTATTTATAATACCAATTATTGATTTTTTTTAAATTTAAGTATTGACAATTAATATCACTAATTACTTAACCTTTAATTAAAAAAAATGTCTACAACTCTCTAGACCGCATTACTATTCTTAGAGTAGGCTCCACAATCTTATTTGATTATGAATTCTCCTTTGGACTGCATTTTTTTATGTAAATGGGCCCACAAATACTTGGTCTTTCTTTTGATCCTTGTTGCATATAAGATGCTTTATTATTGTTTGGATGCTTTATTATTGTTTGAGTCAAAGTTGGTAATAACAAAGGTGCTATATAGCCAAAGTTGGAAGGCAAGGAGGGACAAGATTAGAAACCTAAAGGGGTCGAAACTTGGCCATCTAACTAGGTTTTTTAGGGCAGGGGTTCAGCTGCCCCCCCCTTGAACCCCCCCAGCTCTGCCTACGCTAACATGGCCATAAAGAAATCATGTGACCTTGTGCTACTTGGTTGCATGAGCTTAAATGCAAGACCAAAAAGATAAAGAGTAATTCACTGGCCTTAAAGGTTTGAATTTGTCGACACTAGATAGAGTTGACATCATGTTGACAACCGATGATAAACTTCCGTTTATATATATATATATATATATATATATATATATATATATATATATATATATTTTGTTTAGTGGCTGTATGAAGCTTCAAGCTCCTAAGCTGCCTCTACAGCCAACCTCCTAAATCTGATAGAAGATGGTTGGAGAATCACAATCTACAACGAATTTCCTCATTCTGATAGGAGAAGACTCAGTTGGAAGCGGATGATGATAAACTTTCAACTTTTCAAGGTATGTGTTGTTTATCAGATACATGTAGAAAATAGAGGAGATATTAGAGAAAAAGGAGGAAAAACAGCACCAGGCTCCAATACAATGTTAGTTCGTGGACCCTGACACTACACCAATATTCCATAGTGTTAGTGAGGGACGAGGGTTACATTTACATTAATGTTGTGTTGTTCAACAAAATGTTTTACTTGATGGACCTAGCTCCCCCTGTTTACTTAATCATCGGTGCGTGCCTCACTGACATGTATGCCAAGGCAAACTCCCTGACCTGCATAAACTGCAGCTGCCATTTGTCATAGAGGCAAGCCCGGGCGAAGAGGAACGATTAAAGATGACGCTGACCATTCACTAATTTAAGATGATGGTAGCTCAGCGAATGTTCAAGAAGCCAGGTATGTAGCTGCGAATTTTTTAGGAAGTGTGCTTTGTAGAATTAAATCATTTTAGCAAGAGACGACATTTGAATGCATGGTAGTACACACAAAGTGTTTGTTTTAGTAGGAGTTATTTAAGGTCACACTCGCCAGCCTATGGCAGGCAGCCTGGCTCATTTTTTCAACATTGCAAACAATATCCCTGAAATTTCTTGAAAGCAACAATAAAAAGCCTAACAACTTTTCAAACCACAGATCCTAATTATATCTAATTATCTCTCTCTCTCTCTCTATATTTATTTTAAGCAAATCTCAGCAATGTTTATATAAGGCCTCGTTTGGTTCGCGGAATGGAAAGGAAAGGAAACTGATTCCTTGGTATTTCCTTTCCTTTAGGAAATTATAATTCCTATAAACTTTCCTTTCCGGTGTTTGGAAAGATCGGGATTATAGCCGGAATATATCTTTAATTTTCATTATAGTGTTTGGTGTTTGTAAGGAAAGGAAACAAAATCAAGTCAATTTTCCAAAAATACCCTCGTGCTAATAAAAATAATTATTACTTAGAAATATTTTTGTCTAAAAGATATTGTGGATAAAAATGGTAAATAATATTATGAACATGGATATTTTGGTCAAAACTTTTTGCAATAAATGCGGAAAAGTTGGAGGGAAAGTGATTCCTTAGATAAATGGGAGGAACCACTTTCCCCCCTATTTTTCTACCTCTTGGGAATCATTTTCCCTTTCCAACAACTTTCCTTTGGCTCCCAAACATAAGGAAAAGAATCACTTTCCTTTCCCAAGCTCAAATTCCGGTAACCAAACGATAAGAGTCTACTTGGCAATTGTAGGAGTAGCGGTTATGATGTGTTTTTAAACACAAGTTATGAGGAGTCCGGCTTTGGATGGTTTTAGTAGTGGTTTTAAACTAGTCCAATCCATGTTTGGTAATTACTAACTACCGGTTCTGAAAGTTTTTTACACCCAAAAAATTAATACCAAAAATTAAATAGGGAAGACAGTAGTTATAATTATATATTTTTACGAGGATATAAATAGAATAAAATAATAAAGTCACTCAAAATCTACCGACCGATTTTGGGTGTTTATAAAGTATCCAAAATTATATTACACCGGTCTTTTGCGGGATTTTTAGTCGACCAAAACCAGTGCCTCAAAAAAATTAACAAGCACATAAATTGTTCGTTCAAAAACACCCCAGAACGGATCAAAATACCGTTACCAAGCAGGTCCCAAGTGAAGAATGGTGGAATTTTGGGGGGGCGATAATTTAGTACTGACCTAGGCTGCTGATGCAACCGACCTTGCTGTTGCTGGAATGGAACCTCCCCATTTTCCTTCCAGTTCCAGATCCGCCGCCGCGAGGAGGCGTGGCGGCGGCGGCGCGGTCCGTAGCTTCTCCCTGAGGTTGTCGACCTCCGCCTCCTTCGCCTTGAGCTCCTTCTTCAGATCCTCCAGCGCCGCCTCGTAAGGGGCCACCACCTCCCTGAGTGGCGCAGCTGCACCGGGAACCGCGGGTGCTGCTGCTCCGCCCCTCCTGAAGCGGTCCCTGAGCCTCCCGAGCCTCCTGAGCTCCGCGACGACGGAGGCGTCGGCGGCCCTCATCCTGTCCGGGTCCCACGGGCAGTGCGCCGCCTGGAGGCTGACGTACGCCCTCTTGACCGCCGACACGGCCTCGAACACCTCGCTCATGAAAGCTTCCATCTCCTTTACTCGCTCCAGGACCTCCTTCATCCCGATGGACCCACCGCACCTTTTACTTCTGAGGGCATTCGCCTCCTCCTCCTCTTCTTCTTCCCAGATCCTGACGAGGCTGTCGTCTTCTTCTTCTTCTTCTTTCTCTGTGGATTTGGATTCCTGCTCTTCTTCTTCTTCTTCTTCTTCTCTCGTCCTCGATCATAGCGTCTCCGATGGTTTGTCGGGCTGCGCAGCCGACTATAGGGTTGGTGAGGCAGGAGGAGGCGACACGCTGGATGAGGTCGGAGATGTTGGCGACCTTGCTTGCCATTAATTTCCCTTTCCTTCTCCTCTTTGATCTCTTCTTCTCACACACAGTGACGACACAGTGAACAAAGATGAGAGCTTGCTACTTACTGTAGTGGAGTTTGCCAGATTTAAATAATAAATAAATTGGGCCCTCCCTCCGTACGTAAGTCACATGCATGCCACTTACTTGTTTGATCTTGTCTTCTACTGGCCTGGACTGGACTGGACCAGGAGTGGAGTGACCACGAGTCCAGCTTTGGAGCGACTGTTTGCTCCTTACTTGTGCCCATGGCAAATTGGTATGATCTGTTCCTTGCTACTGTTCGATGCACAATTAAGTAATTAATTAATACAAGTGCAATTGTTAATTTGGCTTCTGCTTCATGGCCATTATCTATCTATCCACTTACTTACTTGTTATCTTATATATTCAAGGGACAACTTCAATTGATTTTGACAATTGAGTGCAATTGTTAATTTGGCTTCTGCTTCATGGCCATTATCTATCTACCAACCTACTTACTTAATTTTTTTTTATGATATTCTATTCAAGGGACAACTAAAATTGATTTTCACAATTGCTTGCTGGATGGTTAAATCTACATTTTTACATGTGCTAAGCTAGTATAGTACAGACTTCAGAGTTCAGACTCGCTAAATTGTATTTCATTATCTCACCACACACACAGATGTAATGTACTAGAGTGTGAGCGACGGTTTGCTTCGGTTCGGTTCGATTTAAATCGAAACGAATATATGAAAATTAAAATAACCGTAAATTATGTTTCTCAAAACAAAAAATCGAACCGCTTTTATAAAAAATGAAAAAAATCGAACCGAAATAATTCGGTTCGATTTTCCGATCGGTTCGATTTCATGGGCCAATATGCCAAACTTTTAAATTTTTAGCAAAATGTGCATATTTAAATAACAAATTTTAAAAAAAAATATGACATTATTGTATTTATAAATTATTATTTACATAGAGTAAAAAATATTAGTATATATAGATTGAGAGTAGAAATAGAGTGCTCAAAGAAATATCGATAGAGAATAGTGAGAAGAGAGTGCCCTCAGTTAGAGGTTAAAAATATTAGTATATATAGATTGGGGGTAATTTGATAAATTATTAAATCTAAATCTATTTTCGGTTCGGTTCGATTCGGTTACTCAAATCAAGAACCGAAAATCGAACCAGTATTTCAAAATTTTAAATTTTAAAACCAAAAATCGAACCGATAATCGAAAAATCGAACCGTTTGTCATATTTCGGTTCGGTTCAGTTCAGTTTCCAATTTTCAACTGTTATATGCTGATTCCTACTTAGGCCTCGTTTGGTTCGCGGAATGGAAGGGAAAGGAAATCAATTCCTTGTCATTTCCTTTCCTTTGGAAACTTTAATTCCTATTGATTTTCCTTTCCGATGTTTGGCAATGCCAAGGAATTTGGAAAGGAAAGTGAATACTTCAATGTGGGAAAGTGATTTCTTCCTTGGATGAATGGAATCACTTTTTCCCCTAATTTTTCTTCCATTGGGAATCACTTTTTTTCCTCCTCAATTTCTTGGACACCCAAACATAGAAAAGTAATCACTTTTTTTTTCCAACCGGAAGATTTGCGAACCAAACGAGGCCTTAGAGTTGAATCACCTTTCTGACAGACAGACAGACAGACAGACAGACAGGGGCTTTATCCGTCCATCTGCTGATGCATCCTGTTCGTACATTAGGGGTGCAACTCGGGCGGGTTGGGTCGGGTTTGAGGTCAACCCGAGCCCAACCCGATAGATCATAAACCTAGCCCAAGCCCAAGCCCGACCCGACTTCGGGTCCAACATATGAAGCCCAAGACCAAGTCCGGAGGATCGGGTTCGGATCGGATTGGGTCGGGTCCATCGGGTTTATCGGACTCTAATATGATATTTGAAATAATTTTAAACAAGAGTAATATTAAATGCATAATCAAATAGCAATCAATCCTCAATCATTATAAAATAAAACTGAAATGAGATTTAGGACAAGGAATTGAAGAGTTTGGGTGAAAAAAATTATAGTTTAAACTTTTTATTTAAGTA
This sequence comes from Iris pallida, assembly GCA_029216955.1. Taxonomy (NCBI): domain Eukaryota; kingdom Viridiplantae; phylum Streptophyta; class Magnoliopsida; order Asparagales; family Iridaceae; genus Iris; species Iris pallida. The sequence goes on from JANAVB010029618.1 coordinate 1,192,025, forward strand.
GTATGAAACAATATATATATATAAATTATATATATGTCGGGTTTCGGGTTCTTCGGGTTACCCAACACATGAACCCAAGCCCAACCCGATTTTTGATCGGGTTCAAATATTTTAACCCGAGCCCATGTCCGAACCCGAATATCTTCAACCCTAGCCCAACCCATTAACGGGTTTATCCGATCGGATTCGGGTTTAGCCCGCCCGAGTTGCACCCCTATCGTACATGGGCCCAATATGGATGGGAATTGGGGCCTGATATTTTTCTTTACACCAGAGTCCTTATCGCCAGTTGTTCTCACCAACTCTAATTAAAAGCAAAGCTTCTTGTTGGATAAAGACTCGCTCCCTCCCTCCCTCCCTCCTTTCTTCCTCAGAACATTCATCCGACTTTTCTTCATAATTCCTATGTACTTAAACATATCCTTTATGTTGTTCCCATGCAACAAAAGTAACACATTTTTTTGTACTTGTAAGCGACATAAAGTATATAATGTAAAAGCTATCATTTATGGAGTTCTTATCCCCAATTAGGGGTCGGACTAAACCAAAGTTCGATCGGATAAACTTCGTTAATGAGTTGGATTAGGATTAAAAATATTCGAATTAATATTTGGGTTAAAATATTTAAATTCGGTCAAAAATCGGATTGGACTTGGATTCTTGTGTCGGATTACCCAAAAAATCCAAAATTATATATATATATATATATATATATATATATATATATATATATATATATATATATATATATATATGAGGAAAATGTACCTAAGGTCGACCTCATTTTCTTCACTTTACAACATTTTTTTCTTGAATTTTTTTTTGGGATTCATCTACACCTTATTGATTGGCAACATACCAAATTTCAAGAAAAATAATATTGTTTAGCCCCCTATCTATCCCTTGCAAAATCGACGGTCTAAAACTTTGCTGCTACACCGTCGATTTTGCACCTTATTGATAGGGGGCTAAACAATATTATTTTTTCTTGAAATTTGGTATGTTGCCAATCAATAAGGTGTAGATGAATCCCATAAAAAAATTCAAGAAAAAAATGTTGTAAAGTGAGGAAAATGAGGTCGACCTTAGGTAACTTACCTAAGGTCGACCTTAGGTACATTTTTCTCTATATATATATACTTCTTAAATAAAAAAGTTTAAATCCTAAATTTTTGCATCCAAACTCTTCAACTCATTATTCTAAATCTTATTTCAGTTTGTATTTTGTAATGATAAGTCTTGGTTGCTATTTGATTATGTGTGTAATATTAGTTTTATTTAAAATTATTTTAAATATTATATTATAGTCCGATAAACCCAATGGACGTGACCTAACCTAAGCACAACCCGATCCTCCGGACTTGGTCTTGGACTTCATATGTTGAACCCGAGGTTGGGTCGGACTTGGGCTTGGGCTAAGATAATGATTCATCGGGTTGAGCTCGGGTTGAACTTAAGCCCGATCCAACCCGCCCGAGTTGCACCCATATCCCCAACCATGATTTTTCCTACAAACATAAGGAATGATATCTATTATACCTACTGTCACGTCCCAGTACCGGAATACTGAGACGGACTAGGCCAGCTACACCGTATGAGGTATATAAACGTCATACGACGATCGTGGCTGTCAAGAGACAAGGGGGTGCATGCTACAATCAGGTCTCCTATGGTCCCACAGAGCATCTATGTCTCAATCAATCAAAACAAGACAGTAAATAATGATCATATAAGACAAAGCAGTAAGGCGTCCCCGACGCTTCATCAAAATGATTCATGAGTCTAGCTATACAAAATGATGAGCTAGTTCCGAGAGTTAATAGTACATAAATATAGTCAGCTGCAGTCTGATTTAATTACAATTATGCAAAGGAAACTAGTGTCCATAACTGCCGGCTAAACAAGTGTCGGTGGCTAAACGCCAAGTACAAAATAGAAGATATCAGAGCGGTGAAGAAGAAACCCACTCATGGTCCCTGGCGCCCATACTCCTGGTGTGCACCATTGTTCGGGTAGAAAGCTGGATCCTCTGGAGCTACTACGAGATCTGGCCAAACAAAACCAGCGGGGTCAGGCCCCGAATAGCAAGTACCACAAGGGAGCACAAAAGAGTGAGATAAACCCGATGAGTAAAAAAATAAGACCTGATTCACGAGTTATACTTATACCATATCATCGAGACAATACGACACCCTTACAACCAAACAAGGACAAACGGTGTCAATATCGTGCCGAGATAAGATATATCCTATAGCCATGGGCAGGTAAAAGGGCTTCTGATCGCGACTTTGGTCCATAGCCTATCGCAGCACAATAGTCCAACCCAACTACCAAACAAGGACATGGGTTGGACCACGCACCACGATCGTCCATATTCCTCAGTTGCTAATCAAAAGATAACATATCACAAACAAGTCGGCTTACAAGCGGCCAATCAAATTCTACGGCTTTCTACTATTTGCCTGGATTATTCCAGTAATGCAATATAGGAATCCTCAAATCGTGTCAACCCAGCAGGGCTAGCCAATGTCGTATCATATACATATACATATAGCACTTTAATTATGCACCGGTCCCTCGTAAGGCCACCGTGCTAAAACATATAACACATAGCACGCAGGAGTCGGATATAGTCATCCACTATAGGCAGATGAAACTGTATCTGTGGCGGCCAACCCGACACGTCAGGACGGGACCTGGGGTGGCCAGTATGGCACGACCTCGGAATTCTTCCCACCCAATGTATCTACCAATTTGAGTTTCTTAGATTAACCCTATCTTGATATGGAATCACATGTCGTGGTCACATGGTCATCCTCCTATATCGTACCCTAAATATGAATCCACATCGGCCCGATCTAGATCCATGCTTAGTGTAATGCTTCAAACAACAATCAACATACCACGACACTATTACTGACCAATTACCATGACTGTGCTGGAAGGTACACATGTATTGACATATAACACGAATGATCACTTAGCACGTAGAGTCACACCTCAGTGCACTCATTAAATAGCACCGCAGTGCATACTAATATTGTATCTCAATACACACTTAGAATATGTACCAGCACGTATACAGGTAATCAGGTCAGGAACATGGTCAAGTCAGGAAGTCACTCGGACTCCTCGTGACATAAAAGTCACATGCGAATTCTGGTTAAAGTGAGACATGAGGACCCTTGAAGCCAATACAAAGATCTACAACTTTCATATTTTGAGTTTTTCAAGATTCTAGCTACAAAATAACTTAAACAGACAAAAACAGTAAAATAGAGCAATTCCGGCACATGAAATTCCTGCACCATCGGCGCGTGGGATTCCTGCACCATCGGTGCATGGGATTCCTGCACAATCGGCGCATGGGATTCCTGCACCATCGGCGCATGGGATTCCTGCACAATCGACGCATGGGATTCCTGCACCATCGGCGCGTGGGATTCCTGTACCATCGGCGCATGGGATACGTTGCCGGGACTTCACAGCACATGGCCTCCCGGCGCATGGCCTCCCGGGCGCATGGGGGTCATCGTCCCCAAACAACAAGTTCAGCCATGAAAGTTTTGAAAACTTGCCATGGCCATAACTTCCTCATCCGAAGTCGAAATCAAGCGAAACAAAAGCCAAAACTGAATGAAATTGAATTCTCTACAACATAGAACTATTAGTTTTTGAAAACAACCAAATTTGATAGATCAAAACCATGGAAATCCATAAAACCCTAGTTATAGAAACTTAGATCTACACCAAACTAGCCATTAAAATCAAAAACTTCAAGAACTAAACTTGTAGAGAATGAAGAGAAGAACAATATAGACAAATAATATCTAAGAAAAATCAAAAATAAAAAATGCAAGAATCTTTCCATTTGGTGCAGGATGTACTTGCCTATTGGTGGAGGAAAAAAATGAAAAGAGTGAATGAGGAGAGAGTGAGGAAGAGAATATATATAGGGGTTGGGTTGACTCAAAGAAACCCTAAGCTTAAGCATGCTCTTAACCATGTGACTAATGACATGTTAATTGCTACATGATACAACTAATTAAATTAATTAAATAAAATCCTAACCACAACAAGGTTCAGAAATCCTATTATCGAAACAGTGAACCATGTCTACAACCAGACAAGGACAAGGGTGGCACACTAATCCGCGACAAGATACTGTTCCATGCCATGGCCAGTTACAAATACAGGATATATGCAATAAAGATACAGGTGCCAGATACCATATACATAAAAATCAAAAATTTACGTATTTCGGAAATGGGGAGTGACATCTCTACCCTCCTTAGAAAAATTCCGTCCTCGGAATTTCGATAAGGCTAGTCGAGCGCGCTCTCAGATCACGAAATACACTCATGACATATAGCAAGCACAATTATCAAACAACACATGGCACATGAATAGTTTAAGAAAGCAAGAATAATTAAGTAAGAACACAAACAATAATCATATCCTAGAAGGAAATGATCGGAGACATACGAATAAAATATGCCTCTCAAGTCAGGTAGGAATTCGTCCTCGAGGTCCTACACTGACACCCAAAGTGGACAAGGGTCAACGCTTGTGATAAGTCGGTACCAATGACTAAATCAAGAACGAGACTCTGCCCAGGACGTACTCTCGTAATCACGTATCACATGATACAAGAGCAGATGAGTGAGACGAGAAAGTCGCCTTCACTCTTCGAATATAAAACTCAAGGAATTATAATAAATAATACTCAAAACTTACCCAAAATCTGACCGCCTTCAGCCAACCTCTGCTCTAATACTCCAAATTCTTCTTGCCTTTGTCCCTACCTTCCCTGGCCCTGCTGTTGTGGCCTCTGCTGTCCAACCTGATGCGGTCCTACCTGATGTTGCGCTTGTCGGTACATCTGAGCTTGCGTCAGTAATGGGCACTGGGCTAGTGGCCTCACTGCTAGTGCTACCTCTGGAGCTGACAACGTCGGAAACTGTTGAGATGGCCCTCCTGGCCTCTGCATCATAGGACAATTAGCAATCCTATGGTCTGGACTGCCACACCTCAAGCATAATCCATTAGCTGAACGACACACATCCCTAGTGTGCCCTCCCTTACCACAGTAAGTGCAACCCACTGGTGCTTCCTGACGTTGCTGCTGGTTCCTCTGTTGCTGTTGTCGAACTGGTGCAGTCACAATTATCGTGACTGGTGCTGCATCACGAATACGGATGCCAGGTGCTGGTGCTGACGTCCGAGGTACTGCTTCTTCCCCGACACTCTGTGTATGAGACCTCTTCTGGCCTCCAGTCCTTGTTGATAACCTTTGAATAGTAAGCTCATGCCTCCGAGCCGCCGTCAATACTGCATCGAATGTCTGGTAGTCGTGCCCCTCGACCAGCTGCAAAATCTCTAGGTGAAGTCCCTGCTGGAACCTCATTGCTCTCTCTGGCTCTGTCGCCACCATCATCCGAGCAAACCTACCTAACCTGCAGAACTCCGCTACATAACCATCCACCGTCTTACCAGCCTGCTTGAGACTGATAAACCTCTGCTGTAGCTCATACCGCGCTACCACACCAAAGTACTTGGCCTTAAATCTGGTACTGAAGCTATCCCAGGGAACATGACGCCTCATTCCAACCTCTTCCGATGTCCACCAATCACGGGCGAAATCCTGAAGCAATAATCTGACTTGGTCAACCTTCTCTTCTGCTGGAACCTTTGCTGCGGTCAATATGGCCTCTGTATCCTGAAGCCAAGCATCCGCCGTGATGGCATCCTCCGTGCTGTCAAAATATCTCGGGTTAAGTCGACAAAACCTTCCGGACGCTCCTGAATCATTCCTGACACTTCTCTCAAGGGCTAATTGTAACCCCTGATTCTGTAGCACATTCTGTTCTTGCTGTCGGGTTTGTTGTTGCTGTTGGACTGCCGTCTGGCATTGCTGGGTCTCCAATAACCCTCTGATAATCTGCAATAGTGCCGGTGCGTCTAGTGCTACTGGTACTACCGGCATCACTGGAGGTACGGGATCCTCTGGCCTCTGTGGCTCAACTGGCTCATGCTCTGTAACATTCTCGATGGAAACCTGTCCAGGTAGAGGGGCTACCCCTTGCTGATCTCCAACTGGTCCCTGATCTACTAGATTCTCTCCCATGTCGGCTCCTCCAATAGCCGAGAATGATGTGACCCTAAAGGAAAGGATACAAGGTATCAAAAGACAGGACGGAAAGGAATCGAGGATGACAATCAAGTTAGCAATCAAGGCGAGAGAAGGAGAAGACGAATCAGGAGATCAAGGGGGACATATTTTGATTGAGACTCCTATAATCGCAACACCCCACAAGTCTGAAAAATAGACCTGCATGGGCCACCACTAAAACCTTGTCACGCCCCAGTACCGGAATACTGAGACGGACTAGGCCAGCTACACCGTATGAGGTATATAAACGTCATACGGCGATCGTGGCTGTCAAGAGACAAGGGGATGCATGCTACAATCAGGTCTCCTATGGTCCCACAGAGCATCTATGTCTCAATCAATCAAAACAAGAAGCAGTAAATAATGATGTGAAACCCGTAATTTTTAGTTAATTATTTGAATTAATTAATTAATTAATTCTGAAATTTTTTGTCAAAAACCGTATTTTTCTAATTAATTAAATATTGTGTTTATAATTTATTCCAGTTAGGTTAAATAATATTTAATATTTCTAGTTAAACATGTTAATTATGAAAACCATATTTTTTAGAAAAAATAAAAAAATAAATTATTATTTTTCCGGATTTTGACTGTTGGCTCTGACCCGTCTCATAAATCAATATTTTAAAAAAAATTAATAGATCTTTTGGTCTGACCCGAATCCTTAGTCTATCCTGAGCCGTTCCCGAGTCCCGGACCTGTTCCCGAACCCTAGTTCGAATCCAAGAAAATTTGGTTTTCGAAATCTTTTCGATTAAGTTTTTTTTTAGGAAAAGAGAAAACAATTGTTATAAATAAAACATTTATTAATTAAAACTCATTTAAATCACTTTAACTCTCTCTCTCTCGTTCTCCTTCTGAGAGGACCGGTCGACCCTCCGTTTCCGAACGGCCACCGCCGCCGACCTCCCGACTCCTCCTTTCACCTTCCCGTAACCCCAATCTCCTTCTATATAAATAGATCCCCTTTTCCCTTCCTCTATCACCATTCCTAACCCTCTCCATCACCACAAATTTCCCAAAAATCCAAGCCCTAGCCGTCGATTCCGGCCAAGCTCCCTCCGGCGACCTTGCCGCCAAGGCCGTACGCCTCCAGCCCGACCCGCGCGGCTCCCCTGCGCGAGCCTCCAGGCCGACCCCCTCGTCGCCAGTCCCCGCGAGCCAGGCGCCGCCCAAGCCGCGCGCTGTTTCCGCCGGCCGTCCCCGTGCCCTAAGTCCCTGGCGGCTGATCCCCCACGGCCTCGCACCCCGACCAGATTTTCCCCGGCCTTCCGCGCCCCTGCTCGGCTCCGCCCGCGAGTCTCCAGGCCGATCTCGACCAGGACCACCCTCTGCGTGGTTTTTCCAGCACTGTTCCTTTCGGGCCAGAGCTTCCCGAGCTCCTCGACGCTTCTCCGAGTTTCTGATTCCTCTTCTGGAATTTTCCCCGTTCTCTGGTGCTGATCCGCGGATACCCCGCTGTTGTCTTTTCCAAGTTTGGGTGCTGTACACGCAGCCGAACTCCGACGAGGCGTGTTCCGAGTCCGAGGCAACCCTTCGGATTCCGTCAACTTGGGTAATCTCTGGTAATCACAGTAGTTCGTCCCCTGTCATGGTCTGTGATGATATTTTGGTCCGCGAATTTCTTCGAAAATTCGGTTTTTTCGATTACGTGTTTGGCTCCGGAGATTTTCGGAACCTTTGTTGCTCTTCGGTTTTAGTATTCTGATGCTTAGGGATTTTTCCGGGAAACTTTCGAAAAAGTTTCCAACGGTTGGATTTATTCTGAAATTTTCGGAAATGTTTTGGAGTGGTTTTCGGGAATTCTGAATTGGTTGGGTTCTCCGAATAAATATCGGATATGATTTATGGATGTGTTTATATATATATTTGGGTTCCCCTGGTTTGGGATTATTTACAGAAAATCATGGCTCACTTTTCCAGTTTTTGGGTTGACCAAAAATAGAAGAAATGCTGCCGGATTTTCCATAAAATTTAGTTATATTTTAAAATAATTTTAAATGGTTTTCGAAAAAGATATTAATATTTTGGATTTCGGGCGACGACCATACCGGTCCATGGGCCCTAGCGAAATGCAAACGAAACCGGGGTTTCCGGATGTTGAGGCATTAGCTAATTTTGTGACGATTGGACCAATATCTGAGACTCACTATTATAATTTATAATTAATTTGTAGGAAGATTACAGGACTAACAAGTTTTTTTCTTATTTTAATTCATTGGCCTGTAAGGGCATAAGCCCATTTGTTTTTCCTACTATGAGAAGTGTAATAGCTTAGGTTGTATGTTGTTTTCTTTTATTTTTCTGGATGATTTTTGGTCTTGAGAACGTAGTATAAAATGATGAATATTTATTTATTTTAAAAAGAAGAAAAAAATAATAATAAATGTTTTATCACTTAGTAATTAAGTTATAATTTTAAATAGAAATTCATGTATTTCTCATTAAAAAGGAAAATCTTAGTTTTATATTTATATAATTATAAAACACCGAGTTTTTCCAAATAAACCGATAAATATTATTTTCTCGAAATTAAATATAAACTGATGTTTCTTAATTGCAATGCATTAATAAACGCGTTTTGGTTGTGTTAGCTGAATAAAGACTAAAATTAACTAGGACATAATTAGAGACTGCAACTAGTATAGTATCATTGGCGATTTTGGTTTTATGAGACAAATTTCCCGAATGTAGGATTTCAAGGAAGAACCTGATTTTCCATCCCGACGTATCGACCCGTCCAGTCCATTTTAAGGCAAGTACATTTTGTGTTAGTTTACAGTTATTTAATAATCGTTTTACTACAAGTTTAAACCACGATGCAACACGAAACTCTCTCTGAGAGCACTGACTGATTGACTGTTGGGTACTGGAGGAATAGTGTAATGTTAATTATGACCACATCCAACTGATAACTTAGAACTGTATTAGCTTACCCCTCTCTCACACGGGGATAAGCCATATCGTATCAATAGGATACTACTGTACAATCCAAGCCGGTCATATTCATTGCCTATTCGAAATCACACTGTTTTACTGTTAGAAAACTGTTCATTTCTAAATTGTTTAAAAGTGCATGATTCTATTATTATTTTAACTGTTCAAATTAGCATGAATTGTACTTTGCTCCCTCCTGACTGGAGACTATATTTTTAGGTCCTATCGATGATGCAGAGCTACTGATTAGTAGCTACTATGACCCTGAGCTATACCCTGCTGTGCTTCCTGAGGATGGCGTACTTGATGATGATGTTGCTTCTCTTTAGATGCTATTTTTCAGTTGGATAGTTTTGTCTAAAAACAATGTTATTTCAGTTGGTGGTTTTATGATTGTACTTTGTACTGAACAAGTTTTAATTTATCGAATAATAAAGATTGTGGCAAATTAGATTGAGTTGTTGATTACCTGCATATGGAGATACAGCTTACTGCCGCCGTCTCATCAACGGTGCAGGCTGGGCATGATCTGATTCGACCCAAGTAATTGGGACCGGGTCGTGACATGTTTTTAGTGATGGCCCATGCAGGTCATATCAACAACTTAGGAAAACCTATCTAGAGACAATTAGAACACTAGAACATTGATTTGTCACAATAATAGGTCCGAATTATATATGTAAATATTTTTGTTTGATTATAGATTGGTAGGCTACCTTGCTTATGTTTGTATCCTAAACCTTCCAGAGAATGGCCACTGACAAGACCAATCCTGCTGGCGATGGGGTATCTTCACCATATCATACCCCACCTCCCCAATCAAGTCCGGAGCCTACACCTCGGCAGCTGGCCGACCGTCCCCATAATACAACGGCAGATCCATCATCTTCCCAGACGGAGATGCAGCCCCCTGTGGTTTTGCCCACTCCAGCTGCCCTACCGGTGCCTGTGGACCCCACCGACCTCATAGGTCTACTACGAGGAGTGTTAGAAGCTCAGAGAACTCAAGCTGAAGCTCATCGCGAGCAGACGGCGATCATGAGGGAAGGCATGGAGAATGGCCATAGCGTAGCAATGGCTGCACTGGAGAGAGGAGAAGCAGCTCAACAGGAACCAAGGCCTGCCAAGGTAAAACATAAATCTAAGAATTAATTTATGTAATATTAAGGCCATTTAAATTAATGGGAATCATATTGCCAAGGTGGGCGATATTGAGAGTTTCAAGAAGCAGAACCCTCGACCCTTCAAGGGAACCGAGGGAATCGTCTATGCTGATGAATGTCTCGATAGCATGGAGCGTCTCCTAAGCGTCGCTCGACTTCCAGAAGACCTCAAGGCTGAAGCAGTGGGACTCCAACTACAAAGTATAGCAAGCACCTGGTATCGGAATGAACCCCGACTCCAGGATAGGCAGCTTAACTGGGACACCTTCAAGAGGTTGTTTAAGAGGAAGTTCTTCCCAACATCAGAGTTGCAGGAGATGGAGAGGCAATTTCAGAACCTGAAGCAAGAAAATATGACTGTTGGAGAATATGCGACAGAATTCGGCCAACTCAGTCGTTTTGCCAAGAACCTGGTGGCTGACCCTGAAGACCGTGCTGAAAGGTTTAGACATGGGCTGAGAGAGGAGATCCGCACCCATGTGATCTCAGGCGGTGCTAAGACCTATGAAAGGATACTGGAGCGAGCTCAAGATATAGAGAAGAGCCAACCCGTTCGCTCAAAGAGGGATTATCCTGGGACTAACAATTTCCAGGGTAATCAGAAGAAGCCCAACAACAACAACAACAACCGGCCTCCTCACCACCAGCAGCAGAACCAACAGGCGAGGAACAATGATAGAGCACCTCAGAGGCAGATCCCTGTCTGTGATTTTTGCAAGAGGCCAGGGCACCAGTCGAACATCTGCAGGAAGAGGCTAGGACACTGCCTAGTCTGTGGGTCTGCCACCCACCAAGTGAGGGACTGCCCCTCGTCGATGCACCGGACTGGAGCTATTCAGCAGAAAGGTCCTCTGCCCACTCAGCAACAACAATTTGGGCAGCATCAACAGAAGACTGGGCGAGCTTTTGCCCTAACAGCAGAGGAACAAGAGCCAGAGCAGGAACCTACAGCTGATGTCATCGCAGGTTTTATTTATGTGCATTCCTATCCTGCCTTAGCTTTATTTGACTCGGGTGCATCACATAGTTTCATATCCACAAAATTCATCTCTGCACACCACATAGATACGAGCTTTAGTAAGAAGATATGTAGAGTCATGACCGGTGGAGGACCCTTACCTATCACTGAGACCTGTAATTGCCCTATCACCATATCAGGCCACCAGTTCATAGCACATTTGCTTGTGATGCCCTTACCCAATTATGATGTAGTCCTAGGGATGGACTGGTTGAGTAAGCAGCATGCGCTAATAGACTGTCACAGAGGATGTGTAGTCTTCAGCCCACCTGGAGAACCGGAGTTTAAAATCTCTCGAACTTCGGAGGATATGGAGTGTGTTACCTACACCTCTATCACAGAAGAACCCAGACCTCCCCATCCTATCATAGCAGAATTTATGGATGTCTTCCCTGATAGTCTTCCCGGGTTACCCCCAGACCGAGACATAGAGTTCACCATTGACCTAGTTCCCGGTTCTTCCCATATTTCTAAGGGATGCTATAGAGTCAACCCGAAGGAGGCCAAGGAGATGAAGGATCAGATCAATGAATTGAAGGCTTTGGGATTTATCCGAGACGGAGCTTCACCCTGGGGAGCACCTGTCTTATTTGTTCCCAAGAAGGACGGAACTGTAAGGATGTGCATCGACTACCGGGCGCTGAACAATATCACCATCAAGAACAAGTACCCTCTGTCCCGGATCGATGACCTGTTTGATCAACTCAGTAGAGCCAAGGTGTTCTCGAAGATTGACCTCAGATTCGGCTACCATCAGATCAAGGTCAGGAAGGAGGACATTCCCAAGACGGCATTCAACACCAAGTATGGGCAGTTTAAATTCTTGGTCATGCCGTTCGGACTGACGAATGCTCCTGCTGTATTCATGAACCTTATGAACAAGGTTTTCCATGAATACCTAGATCAGTTTGTCGTTGTCTTCATCGATAACATTCTGATCTATTCGAAGACTGAAGAGGAGCATGAGGAGCACCTCAGGAAAGTTCTGGGAACTTTGAGAAAAGAGAAGTTATATGGTAAGCTATCCAAATATGAATTCTTTCTAGACAAGGTGGATTTTCTTGGCCATGTTGTCACAGGAGAAGGAATTTCGGAGGACCCTAAGAAGATAGCTGCTGTTGAGAAGTGGTCTACCCCAAGCTCAGTTGCTGAGATCAGAAGTTTCTTGGGCTTGGCTGCTACTACCGGAAGTTTGTGAAGAATTTTGCCAGAATTGCTGAACCGATGACGAAGCTCACTCGAAAGAATGAAGAGTTCATTTGGACGGAAGATTGCCAGGCAGAATTTGAGGAGCTGAAGAAGAGGCTTACAACTGCACCAATCCTTGCGCTACCCGCAGGAACCGGTGGTTTCTCAATCTATAGTGATGCCTCTGGAAAAGGACTGGGTTGCGTTCTTCAACAAAATAGGAAAGTGATTTCTTACGCATCTAGGCAATTACGAACTCATGAGAAGAACTATCCCACACATGATCTGGAGCTTGCTGCAGTCATCTTTGCATTGAAGCTATGGAAGCATTATCTATATGGAGAGAGAGTGGAAATATATACAGACCACAAAAGTCTGAAATATGTTTTCACTCAGAAAGAGCTAAACATGAGACAAAGAAGGTGGCTGGAACTGATAAAGAATTTTGACATCGACCTGCAGTACCATCCAGGTAAGGCTAATGTGGTTGCAGATGCACTTAGTCGATACCCAGTGGCGATGTTCTTGACCAAGGAACGACACTTGTTGGAGGACATAGAGAAGCTTGGTCTGGAGATTGTACTGCCTGAGGAGAAGATGAAGAAACTAGGACGAGAAGCTATTGTACCTGGAGCTGACTCAACCATGATGCAGTTGCAATTGCGTTCAAGTCTGATGGACAAAGTCAAGGAGACACAATTCCAAGACGAGACGCTTTGTAAACTCAGAGATGAAGTGCTGGCAGGAATACTTGAAGGATTCTCTATCGCCAGTGACAGAGCATTGAAGAATGGTACGAGGCTGTATGTACCATCTGGCGAATTGAGGAATGAGCTGATGCAAGAAGCGCACCAGTCGCAGTATTCCATACATCCTGGAGCTAATAAGATGTATCGGGATATGCGTACCATCATTTGGTGGTATGGAACAAAGAAGGATGTATCCAGATTTGTGGCTAGATGCTTGATTTGCCAACAAGTGAAGGCTAGCAGACAGAGACCCGCAGGACTTCTACAGCCGCTGGACATTCCGGAGTGGAAGTGGGAGCATATAACAATGGACTTTGTGTCAGGATTGCCTCGATCTCAAGGAGGGAAGGACGCTATTTGGGTTATTGTGGACCGACTGACTAAGTCGGCTCACTTTATTCCCTTCAAGGTTGGTTTATCTACCGAGAAGTTGGCGGCACTCTACATGCAGCATATCTACCGGATTTATGGAGTACCGGTAAGTATTGTATCTGACCGAGATACTAGATTTACCTCACACTTTTGGAAGAGTTTGCATGACAGCTTGGAAACAAAACTGAAGTTCAGTACAGCCTATCATCCCCAAACTGACAGACAATCTGAGTGGACCATCCAGACGCTAGAGGACATGTTGAGATCTTGCGTCTTAGAATTTGGAGGGTCTTAGGAGGACCACTTGCATTTAGTGGAATTCTCCTACAACAACAGTTACCAAGCTAGCATTGGTATGACCCCATTTGAAGCTCTTTATGGACGTCGTTGCCGCACTCCACTTGCATGGGACGACGTAGGAGAAAGAGTACTGCTGGGGCCAGAGATGGTGACTGACGCAACAGATAAGGTGAAGGTAATTAGAGACAAGCTCAGGATCGCCCAAGACAGGCAGAAGCATTGGGCAGATAGCAGTCGTCGACCACTGGAATTTGAAGAAGGAGATAGTGTCTTTGTGAAGATTTCTCCTACCAGAGGAACTATCCGATTTGGCAGAGCTGGGAAGCTGAGTCCCAGATATATCGGACCATTTGAAGTTTTGAGCCGAATTGGTGAAGTAGCGTATCGGTTAGCTCTACCAGCTAATCTTGAGGGCGTGCACAACGTCTTCCACGTTTCGCAGCTCAGACGCTACATTCCAGATCCGAGTCATATCTTGGATCATTCAGAGCTGGAGATTGGACCGAGTCTTACAGTACCAGAGAAGCCAGTGGCAATTTTGGACAGAGGCGAAAAGAGGACCCGGACTTCAGTGACTCCCATAGTCAGAGTTATGTGGAGGCACGATTCCCCAGGCGAGTCTACCTGGGAGCGAGAGGATGAGATGCGGGAGCAATACCCGTACTTGTTTGAGAGCTGAGGTAATCCTAACCTTATCCTTTAAATTTCGAGGACGAAATTTTTTAAGGAGGGAAGGTTGTGAAATCCGTAATTTTTATTTAATTATTTGAATTAATTAATTAATTAATTCTGAAAATTTTTGTCAAAAATTGTATTTTTCTAATTAATTAAATATTGTGTTTATAATTTATTCCAGTTAGGTTAAATAATATTTAATATTTCTAGTGAAACATGTTAATTATGAAAACCATATTTTTTAGAAAAAATAAATTATTATTTTTTCGGATTTTGACTGTTGGCTCTGACCCGTCTCATAAATCAATATTTTAAAAAAAAAATTAATAGATCTTTTGGTCTGACCCGAATCCTTAGTCTATCCTGAGCCGTTCCCGAGTCCCGGACCTGTTCCCGAACCCTAGTTCGAATCCAAGAAAATTTGGTTTTCGAGATATTTTTGATTAAGTTTTTTTTAGGAAAAGAGAAAACAATTGTTATAAATAAAATATTTATTAATTAAAACTCATTTAAATCACTTTAACTCTCTCTCTCTCGTTCTCCTTCTGAGAGGACCGGTCGACCCTCCATTTCCGAACGGCCACCGCCGCCGACCTCCCGACTCCTCCTTTCACCTTCCCGTAACCCCAATCTCCTTCTATATAAATAGATCCCCTTTTCCCTTCCTCTATCACCATTCCTAACCCTCTCCATCACCATAAATTTCCCAAAAATCCAAGCCCTAGCCGTCGATTCCGGCCAAGCTCCCTCCGGCGACCTTGCCGCCAAGGCCGCACGCCCCCAGCCCGACCCGCGCGGCTCCCCTGCGCGAGCCTCCAGGCCGACCCCCTCGCCGCCAGTCCCCGCGAGCCAGGCGCCGCCCAGGCCGCGCGCTGTTTCCGCCGGCCGTCCCCGTGCCCTAGGTCCCTGGCGGCTGATCCCCCACGGCCTCGCACCCCGACCAGATTTTCCCCGGCCTTCCGCGCCCCTGCTCGGCTCCGCCCGCGAGTCTCCAGGCCGATCTCGACCAGGACCACCCTCTGTGTAGTTTTTCCAGCACTGTTCCTTTCGGGCCAGAGCTTCCCGAGCTCCTCGACGCTTCTCCGAGTTTCTGATTCCTCTTCTGGAATTTTCCCCGTTCTCTGGTGCTGATCCGCGGATACCCCGCTGTTGTCTTTTCCAAGTTTGGGTGCTGTACACGCAGCCGAACTCCGGCGAGACGTGTTCCGAGTCCGAGGCAACCCTTCGGATTCCGTCAACTTGGGTAATCTCTGGTAATCACAGTAGTTCGTCCCCTGTCATGGTCTGTGATGATATTTTGGTCCGCAAATTTCTTCGAAAATTCAGTTTTTCGATTACGTGTTTGGCTCCGGAGATTTTCGGAACCTTTGTTGCTCTTCGGTTTTAGTATTCTCATGCTTAGGGATTTTTTCGGGAAACTTTCGGAAAAGTTTCCAACGGTTGGATTTATTCTGAAATTTTCGGAAATATTTTGGAGTGGTTTTCGGGAATTCTGAATTGGTTGGGTTCTCCGAATAAATATCGGATATGATTTATGGATGTGTTTATATATATATTTGGGTTCCCCCGGTTTGGGATTATTTGCAGGAAATCATGGCGCACTTTCCCAGTTTTTGGGTTGACCAAAAATATAAGAAATGCTGCCAGATTTTCCATAAAATTTAGTTATATTTTAAAATGATTTTAAATGGTTTTCGGAAAAGATATTAATATTTTGGATTTCGGACGACGACCATACCGGTCCATGGGCCCTAGCGAAATGCAAACGAAATCGGGGTTTCCGGATGTCGAGGCATTAGCTAATTTTGTGACGATTGGACCAATATCTGAGACTCACTATTATAATTTATAATTAATTTGTAGGAAGATTACAGGACTAACAAGTTTTCTTCTTATTTTAATTCATTGGCCTGTAAGGGCATAAGCCCATTTGTTTTTCCTACTATGAGAAGTGTAATAGCTTAGGTTGTATGTTGTTTTCTTTTATTTTTCTGGATGATTTTTGGTCTTGAGAACGTAGTATAAAATGATGAATATTTATTTATTTTAAAAAGAAGAAAAAAATAATAATAAATGTTTTATCACTTAGCAATTAAGTTATAATTTTAAATAGAAATTCATGTATTTCTCATTAAAAAGGAAAATCTTAGTTTTATATTTATATAATTATAAAATACCGAGTTTTTCCAAATAAACCGATAAATACAATTTTCTCGAAATTAAATATAAACTGATGTTTCTTAATTGCAACGCATTAATAAACGCGTTTTGGTTGTGTTAGCTGAATAAAGACTAAAATTGACTAGGACATAATTAGAGACTGCAACTAGTATAGTATCATTGGCGATTTTGGTTTTCTGAGACAAATTTCTCGAATGTAGGATTTCAAGGAAGAACCTGATTTCCCATCCCGACGTATCGACCCGTCCAGTCCATTTTAAGGCAAGTACATTTTGTGTTAGTTTACAGTTATTTAATAATCGTTTTACTGTAAGTTTAAACCACGATGCAACACGAAACTCTCTCTGAGAGCACTGACTGATTGACTGTTGGGTACTGGAGGAATAGTGTAATGTTTATGACCACATTCAACTGATAACTTAGAACTGTATTAGCTTACCCTTCTCTCACACGGGGATAAGCCATATCGTATCAATAGGATACTACTGTACAACCCAAGCCGGTCATATTCATTGCCTATTCGAAATCACACTGTTTTACTGTTAGAAAACTGTTCATTTCTAAATTGTTTAAAAGTGTATGATTCTATTATTATTTTAACTGTTCAAATTAGCATGAATTGTACTTTGCTCCCTCCTGACTGGAGACTATATTTTTAGGTCCTATCGATGATGCAGAGCTACTGATTAGTAGCTACTATAACCCTGAGCTATACCCTGCTGTGCTTCCTGAGGATGGCGTACTTGATGATGATGTTGCTTCTCTTTAGATGCTATTTTCCAGTTGGATAGTTTTGTCTAAAAACAATGTTATTTCAGTTGGTGGTTTTATGATTGTACTTTGTACTGAACAAGTTTTAATTTATCGAATAATAAAGATTGTGGCAAATTAGATTGAGTTGTTGATTACCTGCATATGGAGATACAGCTTACTGCCGCCGTCTCATCAACGGTGCAGGCTGGGCATGATCCGATTCGACCCAAGTAATTGGGACCGGGTCGTGACAAATGATCATATAAGACAAAGCAGTAAGGCGTCCCTGACGCTTCATCAAAATGATTCATGAGTCTAGCTATACAAAATGATGAGCTAGTTTCGAGAGTTAATAGTATATAACTATAGTCAGCTGCAGTCTGATTTAATTACAATTATGCAAAGGAAACTAGTGTCCATAACTGTCGGCTAAACAAGTGCCGGTGGCTAAACGCCAAGTACAAAATAGAAGATATCAGAGCGGTGAAGAAAAAATCCACTCATGGTCCCTGGCGCCCATACTCCTGGTGTACACCATTGTTCGGGTAGAAAGCTGGATCCTCTGGAGCTGCTACGAGATCTGGCCAAACAAAACCAGCGGGGTCAGGCCCCGAATAGTAAGTACCACAAGGGAGCACAAAAGAGTGAGATAAACCCGATGAGTAAAAATATAAGACCTGATTCACGAGTTATAGGCTTATACCATATCATCGAGACAATACGACACCCTTACAACCAAACAAGGACAAACGGTGCCAATATCGTGCCGAGATAAGATATATCCTATAACCATGGGCAGGTAAAAGGGCTTCTGATCGCGACTTCGGTCCATAGCCTATCGCAGCACAATAGCCCAACCCAACAACCAAACAAGGACATGGGTTGGACCACGCACCACGATAGTCCATGTTCCTCAGTTGCTAATCAAAAGATAACATATCACAAACAAGTCGACTTACAAGCGGCCAATCAAATTCTACGGCTTTCTACTATTTGCCTGGATTATTCCAGTAATGCAATATAGGAATCCTCAGATCGTGTCAACCCAGCAGGGCTAGCCAATGACGTATCATATACATATACATATAGCACTTTAATTATGCACCGGTCCCTCGTAAGGCCACCGTGCTAAAATATATAACACATAGCACGCAGGAGTCGGCTATAGTCATCCACTATAGGCAGATGAAACTGTATCCGTGGCGGCCAACCCGACACGTCAGGACGGGACCTGGGGTGGCCAGTATGGCACGACCTCGGAATTCTTCCCACCCAATATATCTACCAATTTGAGTTTCTTAGATTAACCCTATCTTGATATGGAATCACATGTCGTGGTCACATGGTCATCCTCCTATATGTCGTACCCTAAATATGAATCCACATCGGCCCGATCTAGATCCATGCTTAGTGTAATGCTTCAAACAACAATCAACATACCACGACACTATTACTGACCAATTACCATGACTGTGCTGGAAGGTACACATGTATTGACATATAACACGAATGATCACTTAGCACGTAGAGTCACACCTCAGTGCACTCATTAAATAGCATCGCAGTGCATACTAATATTGTATCTCAATACACACTTAGAACATGTACCAGCACGTATACAGGTAATCAGGTCAGGAACATGGTCAAGTCAGGAAGTCACTCGGACTCCTCGTGACATAAAAGTCACATGCAAATTCTGGTTAAACTGAGACATGAGGACCCTTGAAGCCAATACAAAGATCTACAACTTTCATATTTTGAGTTTTTCAAGATTCTAGCTACAAAACAACTTAAACAGGCAAAAACAGTAAAATAGAGCAATTCCGGCGCATGGAATTCCTGCACCATCGACGCGTGGGATTCCTGCACCATCGGCGCATGGGATTCCTGCACCATCGGCGCATAGGATTCCTGTACAATCGGCGCATGGGATTCCTGCACAATCGGCGCATGGGATTCCTGCACCATCGGCGCGTGGGATTCCTGCACCATTGGCGCATGGGATGCGTTGTCGGGACTTCACAGCGCATAGCCTCCCGGCGCATTGTCACGCCCCGCTCCCGTAGGAGCGATCGTCCTCGCTAAGGCGTGATGCCGCACGAGCCTAGATTGCGCTCGTGCTAGGCAGTTTCATAACGGCCGATTACATCGGCGGCGACGGGGTCGTCGCACAGAAGTCCCAAGCAGAAATATTGAAACATGCAGCGGAATTTAAGAACAAGTACACATGAACACAAGTCATTCAAAAGAAGCTCTTTATTGATATTGAATACAAGATTACATTTGTGGGCGCAAGGCCAAATTACAAGTCTCTCGTGCTCACTTTTCTCTCATTTTACAATTCACTCTACTCTCTCTCATCTCTCGATACAATACTTGAATCCAGCGGAAGCTTCGGAAGGCGATGTCCATACATTATGTCCTGTATAAGTCTTCAATCAACACGGTCGTACGCTTCGAATCGCCAAGGAACTCCGTGCCTCGACGCATCCAAGCGAGCTCCGTACCACGAGCTTCTACCTGTGCCTGCACATGAACACTGTGTGGGTGTCAGTACTTAACTGTACTGGTGGAGTGAGCTCCTCGCCCACCCATACAAAACCGACACGTTCATTTACTTTGTGCAGCTTAAACCCTTTTTACGATTGTCTTTCTAATCTTCCCTTAGGATCTGTTTTAGGACCGACGCCTTTGCATACTTGTGTCTACGGACCATCCCGTGCTTGCACAACGACGTTAACTTATACTTTTGCCTTAGATCCTTCTCGTGCCAGTAACGTTAACCTATCAAGTCGTGTTTGCCTTATGGCCGTAATCAGAGACGCAACTACACGAAAGACTCCATTTCCTTGTCTCTAGACCTTTCCATGACCACGCGCCTACGCTAACTTCTAGACTTAACGTAATGCATGGTCTCATCATCATCATTTAGCTACTTTGCTTTACTCTTTTCATACTTCCTTTGCAGAGCCCAAACCAGGGTTGCCTCGGCGACTGAACCACAGTCCCGACATATTTCCTCTCGGCGACTAACCATCGCTTAGACTTAACATTCTTTGAACTCAGGGAACGGCTACTGCATAGCCTTCCAACTTAACTTGAACATAACGTGTTTCCTTAAGTATCGACCGACCGTGGCTAACTTTCTACTGAACCAACCGTGGCTCGTGCCTCTAAACCGACTCGTGTTCTACGCAACGCTGTCGCCCAAGTCATGCCTCATGTGACGGGCCTTGGGATCGTGGGACTATTTAACTTGACAATCGCAGAATGAGCGGGACAGTGCTTAGAAATGGCTTTGATAGCCCAACGCAACACTTGTCTTAACTTATTCGGGCAACGACTCGACGAACAAGGGCTACGCCGAGCTACGCATCGAGGGAGCGTGCTAGGCACGGGGTCGACTTGGACAACCAACTTTTCGGGTGCCTAGACTTAAGCCAACGAGCCGTGCGAGACGACTTAACTTGCGGGACGTACGAAGGCTATGCCAAGCCTTGCGGGACAGGACCGTGCATGCTTTACCAAGCATTCATGCGGGCGACGCCTATGACTTAGGCTGATTCGAGTGTTGGGGCAAAACGACGGGACCGTGCATGCTTTACCAAGCATTCACGCAGGCGACGCCTATGACTTAGGCTATTTCAAGTGTCGGGGCAACTTAACAACTTAAGCCAGCTTCCTTCTCCCAAGCCACGGGATCGAAGGATCGAGTGTCATTTGAAAGCACGCTGAGACGACTTCTATGTTGACCGTGGGACCATTTTCTATGTTCTAAGACATTCCGACCCGACGGAATTATTCCCTTAGCTATGTTGGTGCGTAGCTTTTAGATTAGCCTACCAGTGCAAGTTGAAAACACGATTTATTATGTGAAGGCAAAGATGAGGCAAGTTCACCGAAACTATCCCACCTGAGCGAGGAGTCGCCTTGGACGAGCGAGCCTTCGAGCAGCCGTTGCAAGGCTAAGTTCCAACGCCGTTGGCGTTTCGATTCCTCCGATTGACTTTGCGGGACGGGGCACTACATCATACACCACTCAGAACAAGTCTCGTCCTCGAGACTTTCCTGAAGGCAAGCCATCCTACCATTTCTATGGCCAAAACTTAATCGAGCCTAGACACGGGACTATGACAGTCGAGCGAGATACGCCTAAGCGTTTCCTTGAGTCTGAGCCACGCTCGCACTATTATCATTCTTTTCTTCAATACGATTTCGAATTCTCGACACTCTTCCATTCCCCAAGTCTCATTTCCATTCAACGTATCACTTGGCTGGATCGTGCACGCATTCCAGGCGTCCCCAAAATACATGCATTCTGTAGTACCCCGCTCCGCGAAGGCACTAGATAAACAGAAAGATCGGATTGCTGGCTCTACAACAGAAGACGATTAATCTGGGTGAGTGGACGAAGTCTCATTTGCTGATTCGCTTACGCCTTAAGAATCTGAATTTTTGATTGAATGCTTTTGTTAATAATAAGATGCTAAATCCTTGAGTATGCTTTAAGAGAATTCATATGTTGCCTCGCTAAGATTTGAATGTTGCCTTGATAAAGAGAACCATGCCATGCTAAGAACAAGAAAAGAAATATTCAGCATGCTAATAAGAAGACTCGTTGCCTGCTAATAAGAACTGAAATGATGCTTGTCATGCTTGATAGGATAAGAGAAAACAAATGAATCGAATTGAATGCTTGATCATTGCTTGCTGCTTGTATGCTTGAGAATTATAGACATGTATAGACGGACTTGTACATGTTGACCTGAATAAAAGAAAGGCACGAATTGAACGTGTCGTATATCTGCAAAGGCATGAAAAGAACATGTCGTACATCTGATCTGAAATCTGTTTCATCTGATAGAATCCTGCTAGAGCATGCATATGGTCTCGGACAACTCGTGCACGAGTAAAATTTGTCTCTCGGGTGGTATCTGGGGGCGCCTGGAACCGCTCGGCCTAGGAGAGATTATGAGCACACTAGGTGCAAGGACCCATGTTAAAAGTGTAGCCGTTATCTGTGTCCTTAGCGACGAGCTGAACCCAAGAGCGTCACAGCGGCTAATCATGGGTTTCCCATGGACCATCATATAGATAGGTGTGGATTGGTGCAAAGCTGAACCGGAGAGTCACAGCTGCCAATCGGTCTGCATGTGTCTATCATATGTTTTGCTAAGAGCTAACGATGCAGAGACGAACAGGGAATGACAATATTGGTTTTATAATGTTATGCTAATCCTTGTCTTTTGCAGGGATGGACGGTCGGCTATGGTAAGAATCACTAAAAAAAAAAGTGATAAAACTGTATTGCTTGAGTTTGATATATAAATGCTTGCAGAGATTAATCTGTTACCAAGAAATGCTATGTTCCACTAAGAGAAAGGATGTAATATCATGCTTGTAATCTGACCCTAAGTTTGTCTTGAACAAGAGAAAAGAATGCTAAAGTTGTTGTCCCAAATGAAATGAATATGCTCATGAAACACGCTGCGCACTGCACATGAAAGGAATAGTCATCGTGCTAGAATTGAATAGTCCCTTGTATGCTTGAAATAATATGAACTGTGGCTTTTCAAAGATGTGTTTTCAAAAGATATGTAAACTGACTCTGTATGCATGGAATGAATCTAGGTAAAACTAGCAAGATCACATCACAAGAAACGTTTTCTCACTAAATGAACAGTGATCGTTTCAGACAAATGTAGCTCTTTGTTCACACATTCACCAGTATGCTGATATACTGACCCATCATCAGTCTGTATGCAGGTGCACCATGCATCGAAAAGGATAGCCCGAAGCGATAGCCCGAGCCTCATCCTCAGGAGCCAGAAATCAGAAAAGATGCCCAAGAGATGACATCTGTACAAGAGTTTGGTTTTGTATATAAAGGGATGTAATGTATGGGAACAGGATCATTGTAATCTGTATTATTTCTGAGAGAATGTAACATTGTATCAGAGGGAATTGAGAGCTTGTAATCTGTTCAAATGAAATCAATAAAGAGAAATGTTCTTGTTACCATTGTGTTCAATGCTTCTATTCTGAAATATGTCCGCTGCTGCTTCAATTATCTGCGATACATTCCGCTGCGTATTGTCAACCTTGTCTATCTTGTCTTGTTCCAGGTCTTGGCCTTGTGCAAGCGCAGCTTAGGCTTGCACGGCATCACGCCTTAGCGAGGACGAACGGTCCCAAAAGAGTCCGAAGCGAAGACGAAAGGACTCTGCGGGATCGGGGTGTGACACATTCAGCCAAGCCGTATGATAGAGAATTCGTCATTCTCACTCGAGTCGCATCGTGCACATACTCAGGCGTCCCTGAAATATATACTTGTCAGCCGAATCTCGTGAGGGATTTTTCCTATATTCGTGATTCACACTATCCATCCATGCCAATCCTCAAGATCAATCCTCGATTGATAACTCATGAAACAGGGCGTCTCGCCTAACCGCTAGGCCAATCTTTGCGAGGCTAAGTCAATGTCAGGATTGGTATCATAGTTCCCCAACAATAATGCCAACACTGACCCCAATCCTAGGGTCAAATCAGGTTCGGTAATACGGGGTTTTCTTCCCAAGCTCGCGTCACTCAGATTTCTAAACATCGAGCACGATCACCTATTCGCATCAATGCATACGTTGCACATATTCGATTCTATCCAAATCACCAACTCTAACCAATTCGTACATTCGATCACGAGGTCATCTAGCTCGATAATACGTTGCGCTCCAATCTCACGCGAGTCCGATTATCCACGGTGGTTCATGAATCACCATGCAACGCACCCGCGGAATAATCATCCTCATCGGGGCGTAACTCTTGTTTGAGTTTAGACTAACTCATTTTCGATACGCGGATTGGACCTACTCAATCCTCAAGTTCAATTCTTCAAGCACACAAATCCATTCTCGAGTTACCTTCGCGTCAAACCACAAATCGAAGCATAAAAATTGTCATGCCAAGCTAGGTCAATCACCTCCGCTGTATGAATCACCATACCAGCGCTCACGCGGAGTGATCGTCTCAAATTGGCACGACGCATGTACGAGGCTGGAGTTGCGCTCGCATAAGACAAGAATGTCAAAGTTGTGGTTATCGACGAAGCAATCCAAACGTTTCATTTTCATCCAAGCCAAGATTTCAATTTGATAGTCCGACCGTCATTCATTCAACCAGAAAATCTCGAGCCAAATTTTATCCTTTCTTCGACACGTTTCGATATCCCGAGTATAGCATCCGTCGGAGCAATAACATTTGAACGATCGTTATTAGCCGAGTCAGAGTACCCCCGAGTTATCGCATATCGATCTTTGATACGCCTCAATACCATCGACGATATGCGTAACCTGACGATCTTCCTTTGCAACCAATTTCGAGTCGTACGTTGATGCTGTCGTCCGAGTTAGATATTCCACCATTCCTCGATATTCAAGATCAAGATCAGTCGCTCTTCCTCAAGCTCGTTTCAAGATCGTTGTTCGAAACTCAAGTCACATTTCATTTGCATCAATCCGATGTCGTACGCACGATCCTCTAAGTTTCCTCGATCACGACCATTCATTTTCATTTATCGTTCCAAATTATTTTCTAACACGCGTTGCCTATTCTCAAGTTGTCCGAACGAGATGCTCGTTTGGGACATTCGAAGTTCATGACCAACTAAGCGTGACGCGTTCTAAGGCTTTGCGCGATCGCATCGCCTCGCCGACATACTCGTTATTATTTCTAATCCTCAATCTTCGCTCGAATGATTTCCAAGAAAATCCATACACCACTCGGATTCGAGCCATCCGCTCTAGCCTACAATCACGTTCGCGTCATTCGCTAAAATATCCTTCGGATTCGTTCGACGAATCTCTAGCGTAATCGCTTACGTCGTATTGACGTACTAAGTTTTTCGTATTATTTCCTCGAAATCCAAGTCAATCCTCCGTGTACGCCTAAGCGTTAACTCGATAGTGTTCCTATCGATAGACACTCTAAGTGTAGCTCGTTCCCGACCGAGCGGTACTTGATATCACTCGTAATTTGTTTGCACCAAAAGGTCGAGGTACACGACACGCGACGCAACTTAGCCAAAAGGCCGTGCGCATGGCTATCCCGTGCGGACTATATTCGAGTTTGCACGCTCAATTGCTAGGGTCAACGCAGGACTAGTTAGGCACGCACGCAACTTTGCTAACATTAGCATGTGTTTTCATTCAAGACAAGTTGACACCGTTCGGCACAAAGGCCGTTGCCTATCGATGCATTCTATTGAACGCTTGTACGAGCTTTTGAAAATATTAGACTTATTGTATGGACATACCGAGGGACATTCGAGAGAGAGCGCACACTTCTTTTATCGACGACGAGCTTTCAAAACTGAGAAATTCGACGTGAAGTCCAAGGACGTAAAGCCGTGCTCTGATACCATTATGTCACGCCCCGCTCCCGTAGGAGCGATCGTCCTCGCTAAGGCGTGATGCCGCACGAGCCTAGATTGCGCTCGTGCTAGGCAGTTTCATAACGGCCGATTACATCGGCGGCGACGGGGTCATCGCACAGAAGTCCCAAGCAGAAATATTGAAACATGCAGCAGAATTTAAGAACAAGTACACATGAACACAAGTCATTCAAAAGAAGCTCTTTATTGATATTGAATACAAGATTACATTTGTGGGCGCAAGGCCAAATTACAAGTCTCTCGTGCTCACTTTTTTCTCATTTTACAATTCACTCTACTCTCTCTCATCTCTCGATACAATACTTGAATCCAGCGGAAGCTTCGGAAGGCGATGTCCATACATTATGTCCTGTATAAGTCTTCAATCAACACGGCCGCACGCTTCGAATCGCCAAGGAACTCCGTGCCTCGACGCATCCAAGCGAGCTCCGCGCCACGAGCTTCTACCTATGCCTACACATGAATACTGTGTGGGTGTCAGTACTCAACTGTACTGGTGGAGTGAGCTCCTCACCCACCCATACAAAACCGACACGTTCATTTACTTTGTGCAGCTTAAACCCTTTTTACGATTGTCTTTCTAATCTTCCCTTAGGATCAGTTTTAGGACCGACGCCTTTGCATACTTGTGTCTATGGACCATCCCGTGCTTGCACAACGACGTTAACTCATACTTTTGCCTTAGACCCTTCTCGTGCCAATAACGTTAACCTATCAAGTCGTGTTTGCCTTACGGCCGTAATCAGAGACGCAACTACACGAAAGACTCCATTTCCTTGCCTCTAGACCTTTCCATGACCACGCGCCTACGCTAACTTCTAGACTTAACGTAATGCATGGTCTCATCATCATCATTTAGCTACTTTGCTTTACTCTTTTCATACTTCCTTTGCAGAGCCCAAACCAGGGTTGCCTCGGCGACTGAACCACAGTCCCGACATATTTCCTCTCGGCGACTAACCATCGCTTAGACTTAACATTCTTTGAACTCAGGGAACGGCTACTGCATAGCCTTCCAACTTAACTTGAACATAACGTGTTTCCTTAAGTATCGACCGACCGTGGCTAACTTTTCACTGAACCAACCGTGGCTCGTGCCTCTAAACCGACTCGTGTTCTACGCAACGCTGTCGCCCAAGTCATACCTCATGTGACGGGCCTTGGGATCGTGGGACTATTTAACTTGACAATCGCAGAATGAGCGGGACAGTGCTTAGAAATGGCTTTGATAGTCCAACGCAACACTTGTCTTAACTTATTCGGGCAACGACTCGACGAACAAGGGCTACGCCGAGCTACGCATCGAGGGAACGTGCTAGGTACGGGGTCGACTTGGACAACCAACTTTTTGGGTGCCTAGACTTAAGCCAACGAGCCGTGCGAGACAACTTAACTTGCGGGACGTGCGAAGGCTATGCCAAGCCTTGCGGGACAGGACCGTGCATGCTTTACCAAGCATTCATGCGGGCGACGCCTATGACTTAGCCTGATTCGAGTGTTGGGGCAAAACGACGGGACCGTGCATGCTTTACCAAGCATTCACGCAGGCGACGCCTATGACTTAGGCTATTTCAAGTGTCGGGGCAACTTAACAACTTAAGCCAGCTTCCTTCTCCCAAGCCACGGGATCGAAGGATCGAGTGTCATTTGAAAGCACGCTGAGCCGACTTCTATGTTGACCGTGGGACCATTTTCTATGTTCTAAGACATTCCGACCCGACGGGATTATTCCCTTAGCTATGTTGGTGCGTAGCTTTTAGATTAGCCTACCAGTGCAAGTTGAAAACACGATTTATTATGTGAAGGCAAAGATGAGGCAAGTTCACCGAAACTACCCCACCTGAGCGAGGAGTCGCCTCGGACGAACGAGCCTTCGAGCAGCCGTTGCAAGGCTAAGTTCCAACGCCGTTGGCGTTTCGATTCCTCCGATTGACTTTGCGGGACGGGGCACTACACGCATGGCCTCCCGGGCGCATGGGGGTCATCGTCCCCAAACAGCAAGTTCAGCCATGAAAGTTCCGAAAACTTGCAATGGCCATAACTTCCTCATTCGAAGTCGAAATCAAGCGAAACAAAAGCCAAAACTGAATGAAATTGAATTCTCTACAACATAGAACCATTAGTTTTCGAAAACAACCAAGTTTGATAGATCAAAACCATGGAAATCCATAAAATCCTAGTTATAGAAACTTAGATCTACACCAAACTAGCCATTAAAATCAAAAACTCCAAGAACTAAACTTGTAGAGAATGAAGAGAAGAACAATATAGACAAACAATATCTAAGAAAAATCAAGAAATAAAAAATGCAAGAATCTCTCTATTTGGTGCAAGATGTACTTGCCAATTGGTTGGGAGGAAAAGAAATGAAAAGAGTGAATGAGGAGAGAGAGTGAGAAAGAGAATATATATAGGGGTTGGGTTGACTCAAAGAAACCCTAAGCTTAAGCATGCTCTTAACCATGTGACTAATGACATGTTAATTGCTACATGATACAACTAATTAAATTAATTAAATAAAATCCTAACCACAACAAGGTTCAGAAATCCTATCATCGAAACAGTGAACCACGCCTACAACCAGACAAGGATAAGGGATGGCACACTAATCCGCGACAAGATACTGTTCCATGCCATGGCCAGTTACAAATACAGGATATATGCAATAAAGATACAGGTGCCAGATACCATATACATGAAAAATCAAAAATTTACGTATTCCGGAAATGGGGAGTGACACCTAAAAAACCACCGTTAGTAATGCATCATGTCTATATGATATTCACTGACGTATCTCGTCAATTCAATCTACGTCAATGATATCACATCTTCACTTCTAGTGCTGGTAGCAAGATCCACTAAAGATCTCGATCGTAATATTCGTGCATATGCACAAGTTGTCCATGACCATGCAATACATCTATTTATTTGTACAAAATATAAAAAGAATATAATTTGAATGCTTTAAAGAAATACACAATATCTTTCCATCTATTGCTCCATTATTTCTACATTCTTTGAGCTATACCACTCGTACACAAGTTTCCCTTCCGGGATCATCTCGAATGGCAACACAATGAACCCATAATTCCACATTATCAATAACAAAAGCTCAAAATAATACATACATTCATCATCATTGCATAGTCTACATTCCTTTCTTATTCTTTAACAACATACAGTTTAATCGTCCATCGTAGCCTTGTTATTAGCATACAAACATACCAAACATAAAGATAACAAACTCTATACATAAGTTTTGTTTAATAGCAACGCTTCTGTGATATAATATATATTAAAAAAATCGTTTTGTTGGTGTCATTTAATTATCAATTATTTTAATATTTGATCATTTAAATTTTAAATTATTGTATTTATCCAATCTTATAAAAAATTTATTTTAAATCCCTTCTCTAATCCACATCAATTAATTTCTTAATTATAATAATAATTTCAAGTCTAATTTTCAAAGTGTGGGTTACTTTGCTACGATGAATAATTCCTTTATGTCATGTTGTGATATCATATGGTGCCTCGAGTACACGTATGGAGACATGCGTACATGATACTGGATAAGATAGCAATAATAAGTAGAGTGAGTGTAGCTATGATTGCTTGTGATTGTAGACTGCACTATTGATAGAATATTTGGGTCACAATGGACCAAATATTTGCAATATAATAACAAAAAGAAAGTTGATCAGCAATACCTTCTTCGCAAGGTCCTGCGAAGGAGCGAGGCTTAGCTCACTATATGTACTCAAAATTTGTAAAAAATTAATTCGATCCTTTACCGATTAAGTGTAATAAATGGTATAATTGGTTCACATATATGTGGGCCGGTCCTAAGCACTGTGCCAATAGTGTCAACAACATGATCCTGGAGAATTATTGATGAGAAAACTGACAAATGTGTTTGTAGTTGTCTGTGTGTTTCAATTGTTAGTAGGATGTTGAGAATGATTGTAGGTGTAGGAAGTAAAATCTAAATATAACTCTAACCCTAAATTCACTGAACTTGACTTCTCCTCCATATTTTCATTCATGATATCACATTTCATTTTAAATTTTACCATATCTTGATTGGAACTTGTATGTCAATTGACGACCTAACATTGTTCAATAGATTCGAGGAATGATTTCGAGAAGACAACTATTGTAATTTGAAGAGGAACTGGAGAGCGAAAACGGGATACCGGAATGGAAGACGAGCACGTTGGATGTTGATCTTCAAATCTTCATTAGTTAAGGTATGCAAGTAAATACAGCTATTTGGCTCCCAAAATAATTGGGTGATGCCATCTTTCATTATGTGACATCTGATATGACAGCTGACATGTCAAATTTTAACCCAAAAAATTAATTACTCAAATTTTTTTAATGTTAATGTTAATGGTAATTGTAATATTAATATTAGTGTTAATGTTAATATTAATATTAATGTTAATGTTAATATTAAATTTAATATTAATATTAATGTTAAGGTTAATCTTAATGTTAATTATCATGTTCATTAAATGTTAATTTAATATTAATATTAATTTTAATGTTAATTTAATGTTAAATTTTGTCATGCCAGCTGCCATGTCAGCAACGATGTCATATACCACATAATGGGAGATGTTATCACCCAAATTTTTTGGGAGCCAAATAGCATTTTTGAAGTAAATATTTATATTCTGGAGGATAAATTGCAAAAAACCCCTCATTAGATTCCCGCTTTTTGCACTAAAAGATCCCATGCTCTTAAAATTTCTAAAAGTATAAAAATATGCTCATTTTGCCCCCAAATGACAATTTTACCCCTCTCCCCCCTCCTTCCTTGGCTGTTTGGGCTACGTTCGCCGGCGAGGAGGAGGGGGGTGCGCTCGCCGGCGAGGAGGAGCAAGGGGGGTGCGCTTGCCGGCGAGGGAGGAGGGGGGGTCGGGGGGGCGCTCGCCGGCGAGGAGGGTAGGGCTGGGGCTCGCCGGCGGGGGGGGGGGGGGGGGGGGGGGGGGGAGGGGGGGTCGGAGGGGCTGGGGGCTCGACGACGGGGGGGGGTGGGGGGTGGAGATCGAGGGGGCTGGGGGCTCGCCGGCAGGGGGGGAGGGGGGGTTAGAGGGGGCAGGGACATTTTAGGTATAAATTTTTTATAATTTGGCTGGAGGAGCCTAATCGAGCGAATTTGTAATTTAAGGAGGGACAAATTGCTAAAAAATTCTAAAAAGTCTTTCTACGCAAAAAGCGTATATTTAACGAGAAATTTTTTGCACTTTACCCTATTCTGGATTTTGAAAGCATAAGTGAGTTCTATCTTCTTAGATTTTTTTTTTTTTTTGGTATATGTCATCACCCTGTAACAAGTTACTGCCTCTTTAATCCCATTTCAATTGTACATTTCTATCTAGATCCATACTTACCCTTCCCTTTTTTTTTTTTCCCTATGGATTATAGGGATCTGACGTTAATTGTATTAGAGCGGACACCCGGAGGGACCGACAAGGTTCGAGTCCCCCAATTGTGTGTGTGCGTGGGATTTCAAAAAAAAAAAAAAAAAAAATTGTTATTATAAGAACTCCTGCAACGGCAATCGAGTGCGCCTGCAACATAGAGTATAAAACATGATTTTTAAAAAGCAAATCATATTCTTTTGCCCAAGGGGTTGGCCGCTAGCCGTGTCATAAACTAGGCCAACCAGCTTGCACCTTAATAAAGTTGACTATGACGATAGATGGATAGACCTGGGTTCCGGTGAGCGCATGTACAACATCTTATATCTAGATAATCATTGGAAATTTGGCTTCCGATTAGTATGGTATCAATTGATTTGACGGAATTTTTTTTTTTTGGGTTAATGTATGTTTCAACCAAATATGGTATGCAATTGCAAAAAGAACGTAGTTGATAATGCTATTTATTTAGAGTGCTGCTATTTGGTCCGCCGGCTGGCCTGTGCT
This sequence comes from Iris pallida, assembly GCA_029216955.1. Classification (NCBI taxonomy): domain Eukaryota; kingdom Viridiplantae; phylum Streptophyta; class Magnoliopsida; order Asparagales; family Iridaceae; genus Iris; species Iris pallida. The sequence continues at coordinate 1,223,915 of JANAVB010029618.1, forward strand.
GGCCTACGGCCATGCAGCGCATCGACGTTAGCCGCTCGGCCCGAGGTGGATCCAGATTAGCGGAAGGCTAATGGCTGGCCGTCACGCGAACGCGGACCAGTCCCGCGGATGGTCAAAATAGACTTTTTGATTTATTTATGTGCTGAAACCCTGTGGACCTGTGTGAGGGGACGATAAGCTTAGAATCTGGTGACAAAACTTGGGGTAAGAACATCTCCAACCCAATTGTTTTGTTATGTGTTGTGATTATTAGGTCGCATGAGACACTAGACAATGTCATCTATAGATGGCAAGATTATATTCACAATACACAATGAGTTTGAAAAGTCTTCTCCAATACAAAAGTATTGATAAGACAATAAAAATTATTTTTCTACAACTTTCAAGAAACTTCTTCTTCTTCTTCTTATAAGTATTTTTATTCATAATTGATGATGTGGACATAAAGATATTGTAAAGTGTATTGTCTAGATCTAGATAACTAATTTCACATTGTCCTTGTCATGTCAACTTTCTAATTTATTTTACCTTTGCAATGAAAAAGCAATTTTTGAAAAAAAAAATTGTAATTTCTATGTGGCAACCATTTTTTTACAAACTCAAAATAGGGTTGGAGATGCTCTAACAACAGTTTCGGAGCAGTCAGTCAGTCACAGATGATTTATTAAATAAATACAAGGATATGGTGAATAAAAAAGAGAGCTAATTAAAACAAAAGCAAAAGAGAGAGAGAGAGAGGGAGAGAGAGCAAGTAGGAGGCGATGAGTATGGCGGAGGATTCTTCCGGCGATGGCGGGAGCAGCAGCAGCAGCAGTTTGTTCTGGGTTGCTCTAGTTTCGATGTTCGTGATGTGTCCGTTGACCGCCCTCCCCCTCCAGTTCGTAGCAGCCCCCTACGGGAAGCACCTCCGTTCCGGGTGGGGGGTGACGCTGCCCTCTCCCTTGGCGTGGTTCCTCATGGAGAGCCCCTCCCTCTGCCTACCCATAGTCCTCCTCCTCCTCTTCCACCACCATCACCATCACAGCCCCCCCTTCCTCCACTTGTTAACCATCTCCCTGTTCCTAATCCACTACGCCCACCGTACCATCATCTATCCCCTCCGCCTCCTCTTCACGACCGCCACAACGACCAAAGGAGTCCCACTCTCCATCGTCCTCATGGCCTTTTGTTTCAATCTCCACAACGCATATCTCCAGACCCAATCCTCCATCAGTGGCAGCACCAGTGGTGGTGGTGGTGGTGTTGGGTTGTGGATCTGGTGGTTCCGGATTGCTGTGGGGACGGGGATCTTCTTCTGGGGGATGGCGGTCAACATCACTTCCGATCTGGCGCTGCTGCGGCTGAAGGAGGAGGGAGGAGGAGGCTACAAGATACCGAGGGGCGGGTGGTTCGAGCACGTGTGCAGCCCCAATTACATGGGGGAGGTGGTGGAGTGGCTCGGCTACGCGGTGGTGGCCTGGTCCCCTGCGGCGCTGGCCTTCTTCCTCTACACCTGCTCCAACCTCGTGCCCAGGGCACGTGCCAACCTCCGCTGGTACAGGGAAAAGTTCAAGGACGACTATCCCGCCTCCACGAAAGCCATTATACCCTTCCTCTTCTAATTCAATTCTCCTCCATTCCTTTCCTTTCCTTCTTTCTTTCAGTGTAATGGATCTTCTTCTTATAATAATAATAACAAAGGCACTGTTGTTGTATCTGTCTCGTACCAAATGCAATCCATCATTTTATACTTGAGATATTTTGACTGGCACCCACTTTTTTTTTTACCATATTTACGGTACACCTTACACAATTACAATAATGTAAGTTATTTCCACTTTTGACAGAAACCGTCCCCAACTTACGATCAACCCCTTTTGAATCGAATATGTAAGTTCATCTATGTGTATGTATCTTGCGTATCACCTGAGCAATATTAAGTGTAATCAAGAAATAGAGCTCATGGTTGTGTCAACCTAAACCCAACTTGTACATATGAACTAGGAAGATTTCCGAAAACTGGTCCAAAGTTGCAGGCTAATATTGAGCCATTTATTCCCTCAACAAGAATAGCTAAACAACAATTTGTTAATGTGTTGTAATCCCACCTAAACCCCCACTTGCACATTTATATGCTCAACAACCGAACTGCAGTGGACAGAGTGATGTGATTAGCATTGCTACTGCTATATAGAGCTAAGTAATATATTTATAAACTGAAATATTATGTGCAGACTGAAACATGCTCAACAACCGAATTGCATACGAAAATATTATGTGCAGAACTTTCAAATCCCATTTCCCTACCTTTGAATTAGAGATGGACAGTCGGAGGCAGAATATAGCGGCGGCCTCAGCTCGCTGCTCATCGGACTCGGACAACAAGCGAAGGAGGAGGATGACGGAGAGGGGGAGGGGGTCGGGCTCCGCCACAACACGTGGAGGACGAATTTGGGAGATTTTGGGATTTTGGATTTTGGAGAACTGGTACAAATGGGCTCAATTTTGGAGACACTAGAAAAAGGCTTCGTCACTATATTCTGGCTTAGCACTCCGGTCGCTCAAAAAAGTAGCAACACCTTAGCGACGGACTGACGACAGAAAGTTGCCACAATTGCCTACATGTCAAACCCTGATCCATTGCTGTCGCTGCATCGCTGGAAATGTAGCTATTTTATAATATCTTTGTAGAGTCTAAAATAGAGAGGAAAAAAAAAGTGTGTGTACTGTCTGGTGAAAAGAGGAAAGGGAGCTTTCCAAAATAGGTAAAGCTGAAGTTTATGGTGCAAGGAGAAAGGTGTGAACGCCAGTTGCCAACTGTTTTTGTTTTCTGGATAAAATGATAAATACTACAAGCAAGATATTCACATTTCCTGGCATATGCAAGTTGTGATTAAAACAACAAAATTCAATTCATAAACAATCACCACATGTTTGGCTATTTTTAACTTGGTATTTCATACTTAAAAGCTAGGATTATCATTTATGGTCTACATCAATCATAATGTACCTCAAAACCAACCCATCTTCTGAACCATTTTCTGTAAAACATTGGTGCAAAACACAACATAGAATATACAAGATGATGCAGTGAACTTCTATGACCATTCTGGTGCTCGTCTTGTCGTTGATAAGTTCCGAGTCAACTACAAAAAAGTCATTTCTCATGCTTAAAAGTTCCCACTCCCTTTCACTGCCTTCTTAAACTAACTATAGGCACACACATTTATAGCTTTGATCTCAAAATAGCCCAGAGAGAACCTAAATTGTGATACGGTTTGTTTCATCCAACAGTAAACATTCCCTGGACCTATATGAAACCTTCTCGTAGATTAACCATGGTCAATTCCTTTAGCACAACCTATTTGTGCAATTCCTCATCTGCACCTGAAAACAGCACTTAAATTCAATAGGAAAGGGAAATGAGCTAGGCGGGAACTACCGCCTTTCCTCTTATGTACCGCACTAGTGATACAATAAAGTTCTGTTCAAATACATATGCTCCAATATTTGGACTATTGAGTGGTTATTTACATACTGTTTCTGAACTAAAAAAATCATCGACCTAAATGTAATGCCAAATATGAAAAGATCACAGGAATCAATATATCTTTTCTATCCACAACGAATTTACTCAACAATGTAACAATGCCGTGAGATATATAAACCGATGCAACCCATGATTTTTCTCTCCAGGCACATAAAGTTTAGGCAAATTCCACCCCACGCATACAGCTAATTTTTAATACTGCAACAAATAGGGCAAGGCAGTAAACACAAGTTGAAGGCCTAGGGAGCAAAATGTTTCATTAGTTTAAACCACTTACAAACAGACTTTAAAATGAAAACAAGAAAAGTGAGCCTCAAAACAACTGTCCTAATAGGGGGAAATATCTACAAGACAGCGTTGCATTCAATTTTATCCTTAAAAACCAAAATGGACTAGCTCAGGCTCAAAAGAATCAAAGAAAACAAAATATAAGGAAGCAATCAGGAATATGTCAATTGAGATTTGTACAAAAAAGATCCACACGAGCTTAACACAACATAAACCAGCAATGTAACAAGGTTTATCAATGAGCCAATAACAAAGACCTTGCAATGAGGGACTTTTGCCAGACTATTTTGTGGTGCCTAGAAACAGTAAGAATAAGCTTTAAGGTAACTATGTTCCTCAAATATAGCAATCTTACACAAGCAAATGTATTTAAAATTTAATGGAACGATCACTCATTTCATAACTTAACCTGATCTCCTTACGGCAAGCCATTATAAGTGGCAGCAACAGTAGAGATGGCTATCATCAGGTACAGAGTAAATCTCAAGCTTTTCAGTATCTGTGTATCCTCTTCAAGTTAAGAGTTATGCACCATAGTTGACTTCACTTTGATACGAAAAACTAAGATGGTGATAATGGCACCAAACAATGTTTTCCTTCCTGATTGAGTGGGAGAAATACTCTAATTTGATCACATTTTGACAAACCTCAGAATCCATAGTACAAGTGTAAAACCTTTGCTTATAACTACTTGTGTCATCTCTCAACTCCAAAACCTTCACTTATATATGGTGAACTATATGCCCTTTTCTATTCTTGATGGAGAGACTCCATTCTCATGCCTTTATCCAAACAAGGCTACATTTTTCATGACTCCTTGTGTTTTCAACTGTATTGCTTTTGTTCACAACTTGACACATGATCATGACAAGCTATTCCTTCGGTCGATCAAGTGTGTTTTTCTTGGATATCGTCGTACCGAAGTTACATTTTTTTAAGGATACACCATATTTTACTACGGCCAACTTGTCTTCTCCCTGGTCCTCCTGTGAAGGTTCTCCAATCTATCCCCGATCATTCCCGCTCCTCCACTACAGACTAGTATCTCGTGGTTCCTTTACCAACCGCGTTTCTTTCCATTTATCCACTATATACTATCACCTCGCGAGCTCTTCCTGCAGATCATACGTGTATTTCTACTACATCATTGCCTTATGTCCCTCATACTTCTCTATGTACCTCAGCTCTACCCACTACTGCATCTCCATCCTTGAGGGATTATGCTCATCGTCGACTAGCACCTAGTCTTCCACCTCCCGCTGCTACAGATACTATTACTCCACCTATTACTGTCATTCTACCTTCAATTGCTGACCCTCCACCTTCCTTCTCCAATTTGGATATCCCCATTACTCTTCGAAAAGGCAAGCATACTCCTTGTCCTTACCCTATGGATTATCATATGCTCTTTTCGTTGGATGGCTATGTCACTATCTACTGTTTCTATCCCTTCGAACCAGAGGAGGTACTTGTTATACCCGCCTGGAAATATGTCATGATGGAGAAGGATCGATGCCTTATTATCTCGTGGTACATAGGAGCTAGTTCAGGCTCCCTTGGAACCAGAACATTTATAGAACAAAGAGCAACAGTGTTTGACATGGAAATAGAGTTCATGGTTGTGTCAAAAAAGTTGCTCACCCATATCAAGTAATCTCATCTTACCAAACAAAGAGCAACAGTGTTTGACCCGACTGAATAGAAAACATTGCAAACAGTTTTTGAATCGAATATGTAAGTTCATCTATGTGTGTATCTTGTGTATCACCTGAACAATATCAAGTGTAATCAAGAAATAGGGCTCATGTTTGTGTCATCCTAAACCCAACTTGTACATATGAACTTGGAAGATTTCCAAAAACTGGTCCAAAGTTGCAGGCTAATATTGAGCCATTTATTCCCTCAACAAGAATAGCTAAACAACAATTTGTTAATGTGTTATAATCCCACCTAAACCCCTACTGCTCATTTATATGCTCAACAACCGAACTGCAGTGGACAGAGTGATGTGATTAGCATTGCTACTGCTATATAGAGCTAAGTAATATATTTATAAACTGAAATATTATGTGCAGACTGAAACATGCTCAACAACCGAATTGCATACAAAAATATTATGCGCAGAACTTTCAAATCCCATTTCCCTACCTTTGAATTAGAGATGGACAGTTGGGGGCAGAATATCGCGGCCTCCTCAGATTCGTGCTCATCGGACTTGGACAACGAGCGAAGGAGGAGGATGACGGAGAGGGGGAGGGGGTCGGGCTCCGCCACAACACGTGGAGGACGAATTTGGGAGATTTGGGGATTTTGGATTTTGGAGAACTGGTACAAATGGGCTCAATTTTGGAGACGCTAGAAAAAGGCTACGTCACTATATTCTGGCTTAACACTCAGTCACTCAAAAAAGTAGCAACACCTTAGCGACGGACTGACGACAGAAAGTTGCCACAATTGCCTACATGTCAAACCCTGATCCATTGCCATCGCTGCTAATCCATTGCCGTCGCTGCATCGTTGGAAATGTAGCTATTTTATAATATCTTTGTAGAGTCTAAAATAGAGAAGAAAAAAAAGTGTGTACTGGCTGGTGAAAAGAGGAAAGGGAGCTTTCCAAAATAGATAAAGCTGAAGTTTATGGTGCAAGGAGGAAGGCGTGAACGCCAGTTGCCAACCGTTTTTGTTTTCAGATAGAATAGTCTGGATACAATGATAAATACTACAAGCAAGATATTCACATTTCCTGGCATATGCAAGTTGTGATTAAAACAACAAAAAACAATTCATAAACAATCACCACATGTTTGGCTATTTTTAACTTGGTATTTCATACTTAAAAGCTAGGATTATCATTTATGGTCTACATCAATCATAATGTACCTCAAAACCAACCCATCTTCTGAACCATTTTCTGTAAAACATTGGTGCAAAACACAACATAGAATATACAAGATGATGCAGTGAACTTCTATGACCATTCTGGTGCTTGTCTTGCTGATGATAAGTTCCGAGTCAACTACAAAAAAGTCATTTCTCATGCTTAAAAGTTCCCACTCCCTTTCACTGCCTTCTTAAACTAACTATAGGCACACACATTTATAGCTTTGATCTCAAAATAGCTCAGAGAGAACCTAAATTGCGATACGGTTTGTTTCATCCAACAGTAAACATTCCCTGGACCTATATGAAACCTTCTCGTAGATTAACCATGGTCAATTCCTTTAGCACAACCTATTTGTGCAATTCCTCGTCTGCACCTGAAAACAACACTTAAATTCAATAGAAAGGGAAATGAGATAGGCGGGAACTCCTACCTTTCCTCTTATGTACCGCACTAGTGATACAATATAGTTCTCTTCAAATACATATGCTCCAATATTTGGAGTATTGAGTGGTTATTTACATACTGTTTCTGAACTAAAAAAATCATCGACCTAAATGTAATGCCAAATATGAAAAGATCACAGGAATCAATATATCTTTTCTATCCACAACGAATTTACTCAACAGTGTAACAATGCTGTGAGATATATATAAACCGATGCAACCCATGATTTCTCTCTCCAGGCACATAAAGTTCAGACAAATTCCACCCCACGCTTACAGCTAATTTTTAATACTGCAACAAATAGGACAAGGCAGTAAACAAAATATGGGGAAATATATACAAGACAGCGTTGCATTCAATTTTATCCTTAAAAACCAAAAAAAAAAAAAAAAAAACTCAGGCTCAAAAGAATCAAAGAAAACAAAATATAAGGAAGCAATCAGGAATATGTCAATTGATATTTGTACAAAAAAGATCCACATGAGCTTAACACAACATAAACCAGTAATGTAACAAGGTTTACCAATGAGCCAATATCAAAGACCTTGCAATGAGGGATGTTTGCCTGTGGTGCCTAGAAACAATAAAAATAAGCTTTAAGAAAACTATGTTCCTCAAATATAGCAATCTTGCACAAGCAAATGTATTTAAAATTTAATGGAAGGATCACTCATTTCACAACTTAACATGATCTCCTTACGGCAAGCCATTATAAGTGGCAGCAACAGTAGAGATGGCTATCATCAGGTACAGAGAAAATCTTAAGCTTTTCAGTATCTGTGTATCCTCCACAAGTTAAGAGTTATGCACCACAGTTGACTTCACTTTGATACGAAAAACTAAGATGGTGATAATGGCACCAAACAATGTTTTCCTTTCTGATTGAGTGGGAGAAATGCTCTAAACTCCAAAACCTTCGCTTATATGACAAACCTCAGAATCCATAGTACAAGTGTAAAACCTTTGCTTATAACTACTTGTGTCATCTCTCAACTCCAAAACCTTCGCTTATATATGGTGAACTATATGCCCCTTTTCTATTCTTGATGGAGAGACTCCACTCTCATGCCTTTATCCAAATAAGGCTATATTTTTCATGATTCCTTGTGTTTTCGGCTGTATTGCTTTTGTTCACAATTTGACACATGATCATGACAAGCTATCCCCTCGGTCGATCAAGTGCGTTTTCCTTAGATATCCTCGTACCAAAGTTACATCTTTTTAAGGATACACCATATCTTACTACGGCCAACTCGTCTTCTCCCTGCTCAGCCTGTGAAGGTTCCCCAATCTATCCCTATCCTTTCCGCTCCTCCACTACAGACTAGTATCTCGATGGTTCCTTTACCAACCTCATTTCTTTCTGTTTATCCACTATATACCATCACCTCATGAGCTCTTCCTGCTAATCATACATGTATTTCTACTACATCATCGCCTTTTGCCTCTCATACTTCTCTATGTACCTTAGCTCTACCCACTACTGCATCTCCGTCCTTGAGGGTTTATGCTCATCGTCGACCGGCACCTAGTCCTCCACCTCCCGCTGCTACATCTACTATTACTCCACCTATTACTGTCATTCTACCTTCAATTGCTGAACCTCCACCTTCCTTCTCCAATTTGGATATCTCCATTACTCTTCGAAAAGGCAAGCGTACTACTTGTCCTTACCATATGGATGACCGTCTCATATGCTCTTTTCGTCGGATGGCTATGTCACTATCTACCGTTTCTATCCCTTGGAACCAGAGAAGGTACTTGTTATACCCGCCTGGAAACATGTCATGATGGAGAAGGTCGATGTCTTATTATCTCGTAGAACATAGAAGCTAGTTCAGGCTCCTCCTCATTGTGACTTTGCCTCTTGTCGATAGGTCTTTACTCAGAAGTATTTGCATGATGCTCTATTAATCGATAGAAAGCGAGACTGGTGGCGAAGGGATTTACTCAAACTTATGGAGTTGATTACTTTGAGGCATTCTATCCACTTGTTCGACTTGGTTCTATTCCAGTTCTCTTCTCTCTTGCGGTCAACCGCGATTAGTTGATGTTTTAGCTAGATGTGAAGAATGTATTCTTGTATTGGTTATCTTATAGAGGAAGTTTATATGGAGCAACCTTACGGATTTGCTACTCAGGAGGAAGAATGTAATTTGCAAACTCAAGAAGGCCATATGTGGACTCAAAGATAGTCCTCGTGCTTGGTTTGAGAAATTTTGCCAACTTGTCTATGCATTCAGGTTCATGCACAATCACGCAGACCATTCAGTGTTGACCCGGAACACCAAAATTGAGATAGTTATTCTACGATGAATGTCGACGCCATTCTATTATCAGGTTGTAATCCTGCAAGCATTGAGGAGACCAAGGTCCATCTTTACAAGTATTTTGTTACTAAAGACCTAGGTCAGCCAAGGTACATTCTTGGGATTGACATAGCCAAAAGTGCGAAAGGAATAGTTCTCTCCCAGCAAAAATATGCTACAGATCTGTTGTAGGAGTCTATCTATTCGGTTCTAAACAAGCTGATACTCCTATGGAACCCAATATGAAGTTGTGATCTGAAAATAATGAGGATATTGAGGGTAAGTCTCAATACAAAAAACTTGTTGGAAAGCTGGTCTATTTGACTGTGACTCGTCCATATATCTCCTTTGTTGTAGCTAGTAGGTTTGATTAATCATTTCATGGAACATCTCAAGTAATGTTATTGGGACGCCGCTCTTAGTATATTAAGATATGTGAAGGGATCTCCAGAAAAATGGCTTCTATACAAACGTCAGAGCCATATCTAGATTGAGTCATATTCAAATGTCTACTATGTTGGTCAAATAGTGATATACGTTCTACTTTTGAATATTGTACCTATGTTGGGGGCAATCTCATCACCTGACGCAGCAAAAAACATGCAATTGTGGACAAATCTAGTGCAAAGGAAGAATAGAGAACGATGGCTTACACAATATATGAGATGATGTAACTCAAGACACTATTGGCTGACCTTTGTGTCCAATATAACGATTCGCTTCCTAGGCACTGTGACAACCAAGACGCCGTCATTATAGCTAGCAATCAAGTCTTTCATGAAGGACCAAGCATACAAAGGTGGTTTGTTATTTTGTTCGTGATGGGTAATTTGGTTTGTAGACTGTTCACTCCATCTGAAGATTAGATTGTCAACCTCTGCACCGAGCAATTGTATATATCTTGTTTTTTCTTTTAATAAATTGGGCATAATTGATATATATGTTCCAGCTTGAGGGGAGGGGGGAGTGTTAGTATATTAGTATATAGCCCAATAGGGCTTAGTGAAACTCTTGTGATTATATATATATATATATATATATATATATATATATATATATATATATATATATATATGCTAAATTAAAATTTGATACCCTCAACTATCCAAAATGTTCAACTTGATACCCTCAACTTTGATAGGTGCTAACTTAATACCCTCAACTATATAATAATTTTTATGTTGATATTCAAAATAAATTTAAAAGACAAAACTACCCCTCCTTTCCTAACCCACAACAGCCTCTCCCCCCTCCTTCTCCGGCAGCACCCCCCTCCGACCGCCCTACTCCTCCGCGACCGCACCCACACCCACACTCGCCTCCGCATCCCCCGGCAAACCCCGCGCCCCCGCTCGCGACCCCGCCTCCGGCTGCAGCTGCTTCCCCCGCCCGCGACCCCACGCAGCTCGTGACTGGCCCATGCCACACCCCCGGCCCCGCACCCACCTCCTGTAGTGTGCCCCGCGCGGCCTCCGGCTGTTGCGGTTGCCCCCTCTGGCGACCCACTACCCCGTGCGGCTCAGAGACGACCCACAACACGGGGTGGAGGGGAGGTCGCAGGCGCGAGCCGGGGGGGGGGGGGGGGGGAGGTCGTCGGGGGAAGGGAGGGGGTGGGGAGAGCGCCGGCGGGAGGCGGGAGGGGGGTGTGGAGAGGAGGGGCAATTTTGTCCAAAAAAATTAGGGTATCAAGTTAGCACCTATCAAAGTTGAGGGTATTAAGTTAATTTTTTTTTGAAAAGGGGGTATTATAAATTTTAACCGGCTTAATTTGTTGATGGAAATTATAAATTTATAATACCCATCCCAAAATAACATAAGAAAACCAATAAATTGAAAAGGGGATATGCAATGAATGACAAATTTTAAGAACCGATAAGGATTCATGTTGCTGACCCCAAGGATTTGGGATGGAAGCTTTGTTGTCGTTGAAGACTCCCTAAGGCCTACTAGGCACTCCTTAATTATGCTGCAGTTATACAAGCATAGGCAGGCAAAGAGGAAGAAGAGTATGGTTAGCTTGGGAGATTTTCAGTTGTAGACGATCAATAAACTCTCATTTGCAACAAGTACGCTGCTGCTATGTAGTGCAGCAGAAGACACAACATCCTATGCATCCTATTCGATAGCAGAAAAATAAGGGAAACTATCGTTGGCACAGATCCATTCATGAGCGCTTTGAAATTAAATGGATCCCCGTCTTCCAACAACCAATAATCCTGTGAAATATAAGATATGTATGATTTCCATATAAAGAGAGAAATCAATTGGGACATTATAATGGAAATATGGAATCAACAAGAGCAATCTCAATAACTTAATTGAACATCTATTTTATCTGTCTATTATCTTTACATGCATAAGTACATACATACATACATATATTTAGTCTATGCCCTTTGGAGATTTCTTGGTGCTTGTGTCTACTAGTCTCTTCTTGGCCTACTACTTGTAGTAGTCTAGCACTTCTGCTATCACTACTACCCGATGGGCTTCAAATACTCTATTCTACTTCGGCTATTGTGTTGCATCGACTACTTTGGATACTCTAGTGATACAGATTCTCGAACTTCTACTATGGCTACAATGCTATCTTATATAGTCTCGTCTATGTGCGACGTGTCTCTGTCTGGAGCGACTTTGATTATTGTTCTTTTTCTCTCCTACTACGATTATTATACACTAATCCCGATCGTTTCCGCTCCTCCGCTGCAGATTAGTATCTCGACGGTTCCTTTACCAACCTCGTTTCTTTCGGTTCACCCACTACATACTACCACCTCGCAAGCTCTTCCTACATATCTTACGTGTATTCCTACTACATCACCTCCTTTTGTCACTCATACTTCTCTGTGTACCTCAGCTTTACCCACTACTGCGTCTCCACCCAGGGTTTATGCTCACCGTCTATCAGCACCTAGTCTTCCACCTCCCGCTACTCGAGCTACTATTAATCCTCTATTATTGTCATTCTACCTTCAATTGCTGACCCTCCGCCTTCCTCCTCAGATTTGGATATCTCCATTACTCTTCGGAAAGGCAAGCGTACTCCTGGTCCTTAGCCTACGGATGACTATGTCTCATATGCTCTTTTCGTCGGATGGCTATGTCACTATCTAGTTTCTATACCTCGGAACCATAAGAGGTACTTGTTATACCCGTCTGAAAACATGCCATGATGGAGAAGATTGGTGTCTTATTATATCCTGGTACATCTAGTTCAGGTTCCTGTTGATTGTGATGTTCTCTTGTCGATTGGTCTTTACTCTGAAGTATTTGCCTAATGGCTCTATTGATCGCTAGAAGGCGAGACTTGTAGCAAAGGGGTTTACTCAAGCTTATGGAGTTGATTATTTTGAGGAATTCTATCCAGTTGTTCGACTTGGTTCTATTCAAGTTCTCTCCTCTTTTGTAGTCAACAACGATTGGCTGATGTTTCAGCTAGATGTGAAGAATGCACTTTTGTATGGTCATCTCATTGAGGAAGTCTATATGGAGCAACCTTCTGGATTTGCTGCTCAAGGGAGAGATTGTAATTTGCAAACTCAAGAAGGCCATATGTGCTCAAAGAGAGTCCCCATTCTTGGTTTGAAAATTTTTGCCAATTGTCTCTGCATTCAGGTGCATTCATGTCCAGGCACAATCGCTCAGACCATTCAGTATTTATCTAAAACACCAAGATTGAGATAGAATGTCAATGACATTCTGCTATCAGGTTCTAATCCGGCAAGGATTGAGAAGACCGCCATCTTTACAAGTATTTTGTTACCAAAGACCTAGGTCAGCCAAGGTACTTTCTTGGGGTTGAAATAGCCAGAAGCGGGAAAGGAATAGTTCTCCCTAGCAAAAATATGCTACATATCTGTTGTCGGAGACTGGTCTATTCGGTTCTAAACAAGCTAATACTCTTATGGAATCCATTATGAAGCTGTGATCTGAAATTACGAGGATATTGAGGATAAGTCTCAATACAAAAGTAACAAAAGACTTGCTGGAAAGCTAATCTATTTGATTGTGACTCACCCAGATATCTCCTTTGCAGTAGCAAATTGGCTTGATTAATCAGTTCATGGAACATCCCAAGGAATGTTATTGGGACGCCGCTCTTAGAATATTAAGATATGTAAAGGGATCTCCAGGAAAATGGCTTCTATATAAACGTCATAGCCATCTGTAGATTGAGTCATATTCAAATGTCTACTATGTGGGTCAAATAGTAATATGCGTTCTACTTCTGGATATTGTACCTATGTGGGGGCAATTCCATCAACTGACGCAGCAAAAAACATGCAATTGTGGCCAGATCTAGTGCAAAGGAAGAATATAGAGCCACACAATATGTGAGATGATGTGGCTCAAGACTCTATTGGCCGACCCTTGACTCAAGACACTATTGGCCGACCCTTGTGTCCAATATAATAATCCACTTCCTATACACTGTGACAACCAAGCTGCAATCTTTATAGCTAGCAATCAAGTCTTTCATGAAGGACCAAGCATATAAAGGTGGTTTGTTATTTTGTTCGTGATGGGTAATTTGGTTTGTACACCGTTCACTCCATCTAAAGACAAGATTGCCAATCTCTTTACCGAGACATTGTCTATATCTCGTTTTATTTCTCTTTGTAATAATGATTGATATATATGTTCCAGCTTGAGAGAGGAGTGTTAGCATATTAGTATATAGCCCAATAAGGCTTAAGGGCCTAGTTGCAACTCTTGCCTCTGTGTGTGTGTGTGTGTGTGTGTGTGTGTGTAGGACGCGGATTAAAAGCTCCGCCCGCGGAGCCGCACCCCCCCCCCCCCCCCCCCCCCCCGCACCATTGGATCAGGTGTCCGCTTGATCCAACGGTCGAGGGCGACGGGGCACCCGCGGGGCTCTGGACCTATATATATATATATATATATATTATATATATATATATATATATATATATATATATATATATATATATATATTAACGGATGAAAGTTAGGTTGGTAAATTCCCAAAATAACATAGGAAAACCAATAAATTGAGAAGGGGTTATGCAATGAATGAATAATTTTAAGAACCGATAAGGATTCATGTTGCTGAGCCCAAGGATTTGGGATGGAAGCTTTGTTGTGGTTGAAGGCTCCCTAAGGCCTATTATGCACTCCTTAATTATGCTGCACCGATAGGGGTCGGCTTGTAGATACTCATCCCTTAAATCCTTGAGCTGTAGACAATCAATAAACTCTCATTTGCATGCTGCTGTGTAGTGCAGCAGAAGGCACACCATCCTATTCGATAGCAGAAAAATTAAGGGAAACTATCATCGTTGGCACAGATTCATTCATGGATCCCCGTCTTCCAACACCCAATAATCCTGTGAAGTATAAGATATGTATGATTTCCGTATAAAGAGAGAAATCAATTGGGACATTATAATGGAAATATGGAATCAACAAGAGCAATCCCAACAACTTAATTGAACATCTATTTTATCTGTCAATTATCTTTACATGCATAAGTACATATATACACAAAATAAGAGAGAGAGAGAGAGAGAGAGAGAGAGAGAGAGAGAGAGAGAGAGAGAGAGAGAGGTGTTACTATTACCGACGAGATGAGGATGAGGATGGGGGTGGGTTTAGAAGATCTGCAGCACAGGCCTCTTGCCGAGGCGCTTGATCTCTCCGTCCATTCGTCCGGTGAGGATGAGGAAGAACATCCTGAGATCGCAGATCAAGGACCACACCGGATGGCCGAAGGTTGCAGGCCTGTTCCTCTCCACGAACAGGTGGGAGTACCACGCGAACCCGTAGCCCACTACCGGGGCCAGGAGGAGGAGCCAGAGCTTCGCGAGGAGGACGGAGAGGGAGAGGCAGAGGAGGCTGCAGAGAGTACCGAGGAAGTGCCAGCGACGGGTCGACGGCTTCGAGTGCTGGCTCATGTAGAACGACCAGAACTCCTCAAGGCCCCGGAAATTCATCACCCTTTCCTTTGCTTCTCACTTCTTCTTCCTTCCTCCTACTCTCTGCTGCTACTTCTTCTTCTTCCTCTTCCTATTTTTCTACTATTATTTTCTTTTGTGGCCAAGGAAAATTGGGAGGCGGTGAGGACTAGGAGGAACGGACGGACAAGCCCATAGAGACTTAATATTAATAAATATATAATACAACAGCTGTTATATTATCATCATTTATTTAACTTAATTGAATAATTCTCTCTCTCGCCGCCGGTTTCATTTCACATGTGCTACTTTTTCCCTTTTTCCCTCTATGAAGTTAATATGATCCATGTTTGCCATGTGATCCACGCACCAACCACCAGCCTGCGCAGGCGTTTACATTGTACTATGGTAGTCTTCAATCAATTACATGCCCCGTTTGAACCGGCGTTTGAGACGTTAACGTAACAATGTTGTCCGCAACATAAACTGTTAAAATACATCACAAATTTTAACCGGCTTAATTTAGGTTTTTTCTAAGGGCACCACACATTTTACTTGGGGCTATTTCAAAAATATTTAAAAATATTACAAGTTTGCCATCAATTTTTTTTACTTGGGGTAGCCCAAAGAATGGTATAAATACCAACTTCATTTCATTTCCTCTCTTCCTCTTCCTCTACTCTTTCTCCCTCTACTCTTTTCTTCTCCTCCACAACATTTCTAGGTCATAAAATTCTAAACCCTAGCCCAAATTTTTTTCCAAAATTTTCTAGAATAGCACCTTCACATCAGTGGGCTGGAAGTAAATGAAGGAAAAATAGCCAATCACAATCCCAGCAAAGATTTCAACTCCGAATCCAACAAAATCCAGAACAGAGCTCAACAAACCCATCTCCTCCATTGCCGCCTCTCCAAGAATCAGAAGAAAATCACCACCACAACAACAAGAAAATAAAATACTAATTTTTCACCCAAAGAAAATAATAGTTATTTTGTAAAACTTAAAAGGAAGGAAAAAAGAGAGAGAAGATGGTCCAGTTTCATACAGGACTGCCAGTACCCTGGCAGTCCTAACTTAATGAAGGACTGCCAACCCCCTGGCAGTCCTGTATGAAACTCTCTGTGAAGAGTTTCATCTAGGACTGCCAGACCCCTGGCAGCCCAACACTAATGAAGGACTGCCATGGGTCTGGCAGTCTTAGATAGACAGAGAGTTTTATCTAGGACTGCCAGATCCATGGCAGTCCTTCATTAGTGTTGGACTGCCAGGAGTCTGGCAGTCCCAGACCCATGGCAGCCCAAAACTATATAGGAAGTATTTGGTTCGATACTATATTTCAAGAACCATTAAAAACCACCTGTCAATAATTTGCCTGAAAGTACAAATCTGTACAAGATTGAACATTCTATATTATAAACTAGAGATAACATCTCATAGATGTGTAACCAAACCAACTGTTGAACATTACTTCAAGAACAGATGACACGCAACCTTTCTATAAAGGGAGGTCCCGTTGGGAAACATTCAAGTAGCTGGTGTCACTCTAAGAACACAAATGCAGAGAAACTTTAGAAAAGTATTAATTGCTAGATCAATCACAATGAAACTTTGTCAAACAGATCTTCGCAGCATCATCAAACCAGCATTGCAAGTTCCTCCTTTCGAGAATGCACAAGTTCAAACAAAGCAAAGTTCTTCCTTTCCAGAATGCACAAGTTCAAACAAAGCAACATAGACAATGCATTATCCCAAGGTACCATTGTTTCAGGACTGCCAGGATTCTGGCAGTCCAAATATTAAAGAGGACTGCCAGACTTCCTGCAGTCCTCTTTCATTAGTGGACTGCAAGGAATTTGGCAGTCCTACTTAACATTAGGGCTGCCCCAACCCTGGCAGTCCTAATGTTGTTAGCCAACGGCCACAACGACACATCTCTGGCTAGTCCTATTTTCTGCAAGGACTCGACCAGTTTCTGAGGAAGGCGGAGGTTCGCGACGGCGAGGTCGTTCTCATCTTCATCTCCCGCCTCTTCCGCCTCGTCATCGCCGTCCGTGTAGGAATCGTACTCCTCGTCCCCGTCGTCTCTCCAGACCGAGGCCTTGTCGAGGCGGCCGAGGCCCTTGAAGGCCTCCTCTCTCATCACCGAGTTCGGCGGAGACGAGGAGTACAAGGGAGGGGGAGGAGGAGAGGGCGGCGAAGGTGGTGGAGAAGAGAGTGGAATTTTAGGGCTTGAGGAGCTTTTGGTAGAGAGAGAAGGAAAAAGAAGAAATGAAGTGAAATGAAGGGTTTGGGGGGTTGGGCTGCCCCTAGCAAAATTTTGGTGCCCCCTAGCAAATTCTCCACCTTCTTGGGCTGCCCCCAAGTAAGGGTTGTCCCATAGCAATAATGGTGGTGCCCTTAGAAAAAACCTTAATTTATTGATGGATATTATAAGTTTTAGGCTTAATTGCAACTTGATACCCTCAACTATTTCTGTTTTTCAACTTAATACCCTAAACTTTTTTTTGTAATAATTTGATACCCGAATATTTTTTTGGACGAAAATACCCATGCTCAAACTTGAAAATTAACCTCCCCCACTCCGGCCACCCCCTCCCTCCCGCCCCGCCCCCCCTCCGGCCACCCCCTCTTCCGCTTTCGGCCACCCCCCCACCCCCCCCCCCCCCCCCCCCCCCGTCCCGCTCCGGCCGCCCGGCCCCGCCTCTCCCCCTAGGACGCGGCAGCGTGGGAGGGGGGGGGGAGGGAGGGTGGACGGAAGCAGGAGGGGGGGGGGGGGGGGAGGCGGTCGGAAGCAGGAAGCAGGAAGGGGGGGGGGGTGGGGGTTGACCGGAAGCAGGAGAGGGGGGTGGCCGGAGGGAGGGCGGGGCGGGAGGGAGGGGGTGGCCGGAGGGGGGACGGGGCGGGAGGGAAGGGATAAGGACATTTTCGAAATTTTTAAAAGTTTAGGTATGAAGTTGAAAAAAAAATAGTTGAGATATTAAGTTGTTGAGTAAAAAAGTCAAGTTGTTGAGTAAAAAAGTTTAGGATATTAAGTTGAAAAATCGAATTAGTTGAGGGTATCAAAGTGCAATTAAGACTAAGTTTTATTTAACCCTCTTAATTGAACTGTTAAAATTGTAGTAATATTTTATATATTTAAAAATTATCAAAAAAATTGACAATTTTAGAACTGTCAAAATTTAAAATATCATCTAACAATTTTGTTTGTACTTTTATCAGTGGCCTAGCTAAAAGATTGCTAGATAGCTCTCTTTCTTTCTTTTTCTGCAGACCACAAACATTTCCGTCAAACTAAGATAGTATTTTTTTACAACTATAACTTATGATATTTGATTTGATATAATATAAAATTGATAAAAACAAATGTTACATTATCTTTCAACTATTGCAACTTCTTACTACAACATGACTTGCAACCAAACATCTTAGTATATTATTCAAAATAATGAATTTATAAATATCAAAACTTCAACGATACGTTTATAACATCATTCCAGCAACAAATGTTACATAATAAAGTTGCTTGATATATCTATTTATGGACAAGAAAGCCTGAGCCCCTTATTTTAATAAGCTTTTGCAGCAGCTCATATCTTATTCTTAAGCATCCAATTAACCTACAGCACCATGAAAAACCAAGAAAAAGGTGTGAGGGTTGTTTGGACTACGCTTGCGAGCAAAGCATAACACACTTTTGAAGCTTCAGTAACAACCAAATGAGTTGGTACGGATCCATCGCTTCCTGAAACAAACTAATGCCCACTCACAAGTTCTACAACTTCAGTTACATATTTCCTTGCAAGCCTCTATTTATTTCATTTTATTAAGGCCTAGGACCATCCACAGGTTCTGCTAGATTAAGAGCCAGCTTACAATTATTTTGTAGACATCTGATTCATCATACAACACAATTGATCTCTAGCAATGACCCTACTTGGTGTTCTCCATTCCAAAGCCTTTATGGTGCCGGACACGCCTTTATGCCCCATATCTCCTTCGCATATTGGGCAATTGTTCGATCACTGCTGAATTTGCCGCTACCTGCAGTGCTCAATATAGACATCTTCAGCCATCGTCTCCTATCCCTGCAACAGAAGTGCACGGTAAGAAACCTCATTTAAGAAGTGCATACTAAAAACATATATCCCTGTAACAGCATATGATAGAAATCTTCAGCTATGTTTTAAGATTTGCATAAATCATAATGAGCGCCAGGGAGAATATTGGTCTTGTACCTATGACTATCAAAAATGAACAGTGTCGACTATTTTGAATTTCTATTACTTGTATGTTCATCATGTTTCAAGAACACATCATGTCCTCTCTGTTGCCATGAATATTTGATGCTAAGGTTTTCCAGTATCAATGGGTGTGTGTTGGCTTCTTTGAAGTTTGCCCATCAGATCTTTGATCAATGGCATATAGATTTCTTAAAATGCTTTTAAATTATATACATGTTTAATTAAAAAAAAACTTTAATCGAAGAGAGATTGTATACACTATACAATGTGCTTTAAGCTAGATATCATAGTAAAGGATAATGCATACAGTGGATAGTTCAAAAGGGGAAAAGATGTATGTAAACAAATTGGATCAGTAAATTATAGTGGAGTGATCAACTATAAAGTCATTGTTGTCTTACTTGTACGCTTCGTCCACTCTATCTTGTGCATCCATGTAGCTTGGGAAGTCCTGACCAACTAGGAAATAATCACCACGTCCATAACCAGAATTACCTTCCAAGGAATCCAGAAGAGGGCTGTAATCATAGCTACCAAATGCACCGCTCTTTATAAAGAGTTTGGCCTCTTCAAAACGTGGATCTGGCCGAAACTGTAATCAGCAAAAAGAAAAAGAAAAAAAAAATCAGATCAAAATGAGTGCGTATAATTGCACTTCCCAAAGGGAGATAACACTTCAAGTTATCAGCAAACTATATAAAATAGCAGCCATTTCTAATTGAATAAATCTGAATGACAACCTAGGTGACAAATAAGGTAATTGAAAGTAAAACACTTTGTGGAAAGGCATTATATTATTTGATGGAAAGTCCATTATTAGCTTAAGCAGTACTTTCTTTTAGCATAAATCACATTACCAGTCCATTTTCCCTCTCCTTGCGCAACCTTGGTACTTCATCTGCTTCAGCACCAAAAAGGAAGAAATTGTCCTCTCCTATCTCTTCTCTAATTTCAACATTTGCACCATCCAAAGTCCCGATTATGAGACAACCATTTAGTGAAAATTTCATGTTACTCGTCCCGCTTGCCTCCATGCCTGCTGTGCTGATGTGTTGAGATAGCTCACTACCAGGAATCAGCATTTCAGCAACAGATACATTATAATTGGGTACAAAAACCACCTGGAGATTCACGAGACTATTTTAGTGACAGCATTATGTAAACATATTACCTATGAACTATAATCAACCATGGCAATGAAATTTCTATTGATTCAGTTGCAATAGCCAACTTTCACTTCCACCCATGTGCTAAATTTGGAAGAAAATGATAATCAATGTGATGCCTTATTAAGTTATTACAGCTAGAGTGGCGTCCTTCACTTCATGGCAACACAATTATAGAGTTTTCTCAGCCAATAATTTTTTGGAAGGGAAAAAAAACTCCACCATAATGCACAATCATAAATTTGACAATGCTGAGATAGATGAATGGCAAAAGATAGGACAAGAAAATAGTGTATTCATGGGAAGTTGGAGGTGGCACCAATTGAGGACAAGATGGGAGAAAATGGTCCTAGGTGGTTTGCACATGTGCAACACAAACCAATATATACCCAGGTAAGGAGCAATAAAGATGGTAGTTGAAGAAGCCACTGGGACAAGGGGTAGGCCTAAAGAAACATGGATTGAAGCTGTAAAGAAGGAAAGGTTTTGGCTAGTGTAACAGAGGAGATGACCCTTAACAGCTGATGGAAGAAAAAGATTCAAGCAGCCGACCCCAAAACTTTTGTATAAAGGCTTTGATGTTGTTGTATAATACACACTAGAAAATACCACCAACACCAGTTAAATTGTATGTGTTGATTATAAAAGTCAAATTGAATCTAATTCAGGAACTAAAACGCAAGTGACAAAGGCTGAATATGATTGGAGAAAAATAAGAAGAAAAATAATGGTTGAAAAATTCTGAAGCAACAAGGCATGAAGTTTAGAGAAACATGCAAAAGAACATGAAGAAAATGTAACATAATCATCATTACAATAACAAATTAATAAACCATCTCTGAACACTACCAGAATCTCAACATTGATAGATTTCTAACTCTCCGAATGTTCACAATCACTTTAACTAAAGTCAGTCATCCAGTTAAAAGAATGTAAGGTAAAAGGGGCTCCTTGCATGCAAAATAAAAACATAGTACCTTCAAGTAATTGTTAACTTCAGGGTCACAGTTTACTACAGCACCAACATCATTCACAAGCTTGACTATTCTTTTAGCATTGGTGTATGTTGCAAATGCTTTTCCTCCAAGCATAATCGTCCGAGGTGTTGTTTTCTTTCTCTCTTCAGAGCTCATATCCTACGAAATTCAATTCAGTAGTCGCATCAAATAATAGGATCGAGAAGATTGAGCTACGAAGTTATAGAAGTAGAATCTGGTGATATTGTCAGAAACTAAAGGAGTCAATGACACCCAAAATAAATAAGGGTACTGACTAATCTCGGATCTGGCCGGTGGCCACAAACTTTCATGACGGGGCTAAAGTATATTATTCTCAGTTGAAATTATTGCAAAAGCACTAGACGTAAAAATAATTTCCTCCAACATGGCTAGAAGTGTAATATTCTTGCACTTTCAATGAGTAAAGAGAGTCAGTATAATGATGACAAAATAGATGAATCTGGAGATTCTAGACTACAAGCAAGCAAAAAAACTCTGGATATTTATTAGGAACTGAGAAATCTTTCATTTCACTACCTTTAATTTCTTATATCTGTACACTGCTCCCAAAATGTTCAGCAGCTGTCTCTTATATTCATGGATACGCTTGACTTGAATGTCAAATAGACTATTGGTATCAATTGTCACTCCGGTCACTTGCTTTACAAACTGTGCTAGGCGGCATTTGCTAGCCATCTTAGCTGAAGCCCATTCAGCATGCAATTCCTCATTGTCAGCAAACTGTCAAAGAAAAAGTCAGCTAAAAGGAGACACAACAAAAGACAATGTGAAGGAACTATCAAATTTAGGACAGATGTAATCATACTTGACGAAGCCCACAAAGGAGGTCAAGGTTGGTGATCCATTGATCGGATTTTAGCCATTTGCTAATTATGTTACTCAACTCCGGATTGCAAAAGCGAAGCCATCTTCGAGGTGTAATGCCATTTGTTTTGTTCTGAAACTTGGCAGGCCAGACAGAGACATAATCTGCAAATAGCTCTGCTTTTAAAATGTCACTATGTAACTGGGCAACTCCATTTACCTTCAAACATGGACAGAGAGATCCTGTCATTATTATATTCCCTAGAGAGAAGAAAATTGATACTGTTATATGGCATTAAAATGAGATATTGACTTACTAAATATTTCGTGAGGGACCTATGAGGAATTTTATTTCATCTTACAGCTTCTCTAGAGGAGTTTTCTTTGTCTAGGAAAATTTAGAAAGTGCTCCTTGGTTGGAACAGCATAGCCAAAAAGGAAAGTGTATTTACATGTTAGCTGACCTTTGACCTTATAGGTTTTATGAAAATTATCTGTTGCTCATATCTATCATGGCTAGAAACTTGGCACCAACACAGAGGCTTGATCTCAAGTTGGCAGTTGGTCCCAAAAACTCAGTTCTATTGTGGAGCTGGAGCTTATTCATGTGAATTGTGTCATATTAGCTCTTCATCAAGACTATTTTCTAGTCTAGGGGAACTTGCAGGGTGCTTCTTGAGGTAGTTCTACCTGTTGTGGTTAAGTCCATTGATGGGAGAAACCCCATGTGTGTGTATTTCAATACTTAATTCTTCCTTTATCGACTTATACACATGGCGTGTTAGCCCAAGTGGTAAGTTTGGTGGGGGTTTCTAGTGAGCAATGTTCAAATCCCACAATTAACAATTGTTTTTATCACCATTTCTCTGAAGAAAAACATTCGGAGCTAGGCCCTCGGACTCGGGGGAGGGCATGGGCTAAGGATGCAAAGTAGCTCTTTAATAGCGCACTTGCTCGTAGCTACTCTGGTTATTAATTTATTGACAACATGAAAAGAAGGTTGATGAGGATAGATTGCCAGGTTTCAAAAAAACTCCAAATATTTGGTTCAACATTCCATGCTCCACAGCCAATATATTTTAATGGGAGAACACTTGGATGATAACGTTGAGGAGAATTAAGCTCCTTAGATTACCCAAGCTCCCTACTTTTACACTAACTCAAATAAACTGTAAATGTTTATCTTGCCCCATTTTCCGAACCTTCTTCCACTAACCAGAAGTAAGACTGTTAGCTAACCCATCAACAGATCTATGGATAAATATTAGGTCAATCAAATAGGAGAAAGAGGTCAGCCAGCAAAAAAATATATTTTCTCTCCTTTTATTACTACCTTTATTTTCTGTCTGTTGGTTGTGGAGCGGAAAATGTTATCTAAACTTGTTCACATGAATTTAACTTCAGATTCCACAGATTTCACTGTCTGAATATTCTGGCAATGAGAGGAGTAATTGTATATAGTACTTAGGGTTTTCACCATGTAGATGTCTTACCGAATGTGACGACACTACACACAAATTAGCCATGCGAACTACAGGTTTCTGAGGATTGGAGCCATCTAGGATCTGCATTGCGGGGAGCTTGCTCTCCATGTCACTCCGTGTAGACTTAATCATGGCCATAAACTGCATAAAAGAAGAAAGTAAGGATTTGATTAGTTATGGATCATCTAATATTGAACAGAACAAATGAAGAATGAGGGGCATACCCGTTTATCAATTTCTTCAATTATTTCAAAATGACGAGGAAGCAGCTTTGCCATTATAGCCTGTGACCATTTCTCTAGTGCTTCAGGAAGAACTGTGTGATTCGTATAAGCAATTGTCCTGGACAAATGTTCTCATTAGTCATTTCTATTCAGTAGTTTCAATTGAAATGAACAAACAAATACTTCCTTGTAACCAAAGAAAAATATAGTTGCAGAAAATTAGTGAACCACTGCAAACCTTGTTGTTACATCCCAGGCTTCATCCCAACCAAGTCCTTCCTCATCCATCAATAGTCGCATCAGCTCAGGTATTGCCAGTGTTGGATGAGTATCATTCAACTGAACAGCAACCTTGGTAGGGAAATCAGCCCACTCCCATGGCCCTTTTCCTTCTCTTCTCTCCTTGAATCTGAAAATGATATCCTGCAAAACTTGTCTTATAGTTTATTTCCCAGTTACTTATCAATTCTAGTACTGCATAATAATAGGTAGCAGGTTTTCTCCAAAGTTTAAACTCCATGACCAAAAGGTAGGTCTACCTAAGCCTCCTTAAGTTTCATGGCATATCACTGTCACTCTCATGCTTATAGGGCTCATAGCAGCCTTGGCTAGGAATTTGGTACCAACGTAGAGGGCTGACATCAGGTCGACAACTGGAGCTTTCTTATGATCCATAGGCAGCCCATTCTGATGGGAGAAGACATGGATGATGATGATAGGAGGTATTCTTCAATATTCGCAAATAACAAGCTCTATAAAATACAACAATTCAGAGCTCAGACATCTCAATATCATCGCGGTATTCTCAAGATAGTTCTGCACTCATTCACGTACAAGGCATCCTTTTTCTCAATTGATAGTAGAAGTGAAAATCACTCATTTTACCGAATTCTCACCTTATGGTTGTTCTCTGAAGTTGTTGCTAGCATTATTTTCTGGGGAGGTGGGTGCAGAAAGAGATCTCAAGTCGTACAGAAAAGACAAAAGTAACAACTATAAAACTTCCCAAACTTGAAATAATTTGTGGTCAACCAAGGAAAATACAATTATATGGTTAATAGTACAAAAATAAAGGTTAATAATACAGATGAGAATCCAATGAAAAATGATTACAAATAGGCTAAGGAAAGAACTCACTTGATTGATGGGACTTGAATATGCATGTTTTATCCAAAACCAATGTGATAAAAGGGCATGTGTACGGAAGTTTGATAAGGTATGTTGCATGGACACGGATTCGACACAATTAAGACACGGTGGCACGGATTTGGCACCTAATTTGATGTGTCCTGGTGTATTTTGGAGCGTCCGTGTGTGTCCGATACATATCTCCGACATGACACGACAAGGACACGGCATGAATTTTGGAGTGCCCATGCTTCTTAGTTGATAAGGCTTAAGTAAAGGAACTTAATTCTGAGTTAACAACCAAAGAGGGGAAAATCAAAGGTAACACGAACAGAATTTATCAAAAAAGATCTGTATTGCGACACGGAGTGAATCACGTAAATGGAAGACGAGTCTTACGACCACTCCCAAAGTGCTGAAGACTATTTGTGATTAGTGTTATTATTGTTTGCAGAAGAATAAACAGTAGAACTTGTAAGACATCTCAGCATAATCTTCTGAGCAACAGTTTGCCATAGTCATACATCTGTACCCACACTATAGAAGGTAGAAAAGATTAAATATAGAGATAGACCACTATACACCAACTATGGACATAGACCACTATACACCAAAACTACGTCATATCTATGCTATCTTGCTACCAAGATTTCATATCATTAATTCACTAAAAAGGCCAAAGTTATAAAGGCAGTTTTTTGGCATTAATACCCAATATATGCAGTGAAAGTCCCAAAACGCTAGAACTATAGAATCTTTAATATTCTGACTCATAAAATGTTTGAAGTATTCATAAGGAAAAAAAAAAAGATGAAAACTCATCCTAGCATTATCATAGGATACAGAACATACTTAGCAAATCTTGGGCCTTTCCTATCAGTTGTTAATAGTTAATTCATACCTGCAGTGATGCACTACAAAGGAAAAACTGTTGCTTCAGTCGTAGAATCTTTCCATTTTCTGTAGCATCTCCAGGATATAGAACTGCACATATCTACAACAGGACAACTTGATTTAGCTTTCATCAGGCAATAATATTGGTAAGAAAAATTTCTGAGGAAACACCTTTTTTCTCTATCCACCAACAAGCAATTTTGTATGCAAAAGAACTATTTGAGTATGAATAACTGAAAGGGTTGTATATTGGTAGATATCATGATCCTTTGAAGATTATAAATATACATTAAACAAACATATATAAGCTATCAATTAGTGAGCCAAGCATTATGGTGTATTTATATGACCCATAAGAATCTTGGTTGAAACATGCCCTGCAGTGAGTATTAGCATCTCTGTAGTTTGTAGTATAAATAAGTTACTCTTGAATTATCAAAAGGTATAGGAGTACAAAACTTAGTTTCTCCATATAAACAACTATGAATATTGGGTTAAGCATTACATATAAACAACTATGAATATTGGGTTAAGCATTACATATAATTGATAAGAAGTTCCAGGCTAAGATGGTCTATGCACAAAAGTCTTGGATAATGCTCATGACAGCAAACCTGTTGCGCTTTAGAGTGTAGTTGGGCAGCAGATTCATATTGTCCATCATTGAACTGGAACAGATTGAAATCTTCAGCCCTAGCTTTTGCTTCCCAAAGACGTAGACTATTAGTATTTTTTGTTTTGTATCCAGGAATCGGCACATCATAAGCGAGTGCCTGGATAGTCTCTCCTCCAGCCCATTTTCGACTGTCAATGCCAAGATAGAAAGCATGTCAATTATGAAACTCAGAGTTGACTGAGTCGAGAAAATATCTGCTACTACAAACAAGGATACAATTCGGTGGCTTCTGCCAGAAAAGTCAACTGTGGGCGCAAAATGTTTCTGGAGCAGCTGTATGCATATGGTAACTGCTAGATCATAGAAACAACTCGATTGGGCTAAAAATAATTCAGAATAAGCCAAAAAGCAGTTCCATATTTCTGTCAATCAAGATAAGCCCGTTGCCCACTTGGGGGGCAAGCAAATTGGATCCATCTAGGTTTTATGGTATGACCCTCTCATGTTCATAGCTGCCTTGTGTAAGTTTTGGCACCAAAATAAAGGATTGGGGGTCTGACAAGTAGTCATAAAAACAACATCCATCTTCTATGGAGAGTTCTTATGCTTCATAGCCGATTACATTCTGGTGGGGGAATGCTTGGATGATGGTGATGATGGGTAGCAATCCTCATGCACAAAATTCCAGTAAGTTGTACAAATTTCTAAGTAATGCAACTCTAGGTAGCACACCATCCTCTATGAGTAATCCAATTAAGTTCCACAGATTTCACATTGTATGATGCCATAATCATGTTTATGTAGTGTAATTGTTGAGAGTAAATAAGGGACTTTAGTCCCACATCGGTTAGATGTAATATGAAGAGGGGTTGGACCCTCTATAAGTAGTAGGCAGTAGCCCTCAATAAAATTATCTGAGATATTAGACTCATTTCAATATGGTATCAGAGCCATAACTCTCTCTCTCTCTCTCTCCACACAAAAAAAAAAAAATTCCCCCTTCCCCCCCCCAAGCCGCCGACCCCCCTCCAGCCTTCTTCAAGGCCACCGACCCCCCACTCCCTGCCCCCCCCCCCACTCCCTGCTGCCGCCCCCCCCCCCCCCCCACTCCACCCCGCCCCCCTTGCCCATCCAGCAGTAAACCGCCCCCCCCCTCCAGCAGTAACCCCCCCCCCCCCGCGCCGCCCTTTTTAGGGTTTTCGCTGTTCTGAAAAAATAAAAAAAAATAAATAAAAAAAAAAAGAAAAAAAAAAAGAAAAAACAGATTTCCTTCTCTTTAGAAGCTCTCTGTTGTTGCCTTCGAGAATCAGTACCTTCTTTTTAGAAGCTCTACTACGAATACGAAATCTCTTTAGATTTTCGTATCTCAAAAACGTTGTCTTTACAATCGTTTCTGCACGGCTGGTATACCTCTGGTTTGTCTCATGCAAGGAGGCACAACTACGTTGGTTATCCTTGAGCCGTCCGAACGCGTTATCATGACGCGGTTCTAGT
Source organism: Iris pallida (assembly GCA_029216955.1). Classification (NCBI taxonomy): domain Eukaryota; kingdom Viridiplantae; phylum Streptophyta; class Magnoliopsida; order Asparagales; family Iridaceae; genus Iris; species Iris pallida. The sequence continues at coordinate 1,252,355 of JANAVB010029618.1, forward strand.
TGGTCGTATAAACTACGACATATCAGTGAGGGATCTCGTTTTGTTGTTTCCCCCGGTAGCTGACTAAGACGAAGACGACTCAGGAAACAACACCTCACTGATTGCAGTTGAAGAAGTCATGGATTCCATCTATGGGAAGTTGACAGCAGAAGAAATGAAGGCCCTGGTCGAGGATCTCCTGACCAAGAGATTACCGGAGGCAATCCCACGCGTGACCCATACTGATGTGGATCCGTCACCGTACAAAATGGGGAAGTTGGACAAACTGGAGACGAAGTTGGAAGGCACGACCAACTACTTGAAATGGTCGCGGCAGGCGATACGGACGCTGAAGGGACGTGGCTTGGTTGGTTATGTAGATGGCCACACCAAGGCCCCTGTCGATCACTCCTCGAAGGAGTTTGCTGTATGGGACATTGTCAACAATGTCGTGGCTGGTTGGTTGACAGCCTCTTTGACCGACCAAGTGTCGGATAACGTTGAAGCAATGGGGGAGCTGCTGATATCTGGAGAACGTTGAAAGACATGTACTCCGGTTCGGGTAACCCCATGCGAGTCTTCCAACTGCAGGATGAGCTCGATAGGGTAATCCAAGACGATCGTACCATCTCTGAGTACGCTGCCTTGTTGAAGAAGTACTGGTCTGATCTTGACCATTATGATCCTCTTGGCATGGAGGATGCTCAGGTTGAACCGGCCTTTGCAAAATATTTCCAGAAATTTCTGGATTATATCTCGCAACAACGGATGATGAAGTTTTTGAAGGGGCTCAACCCAGCGTTTGAGCAACGGCGGAATGTACTTCTCGCACAACCGACGCTGCCGACATTAGAAGACGCCATAGCTGCCATGGCACAAGAAGAAGCACGGTTGAAGCTGATGCCTACCAAGGGTATCTCCCAGGGGGAGCAGGCCGGAGTTGACACATCTGTTCTTGCCACTTTCACACAGCCTCCTTCTACGGGAGGCGTTTGCCACAACTGTGGTGACACAGGGCATTACATCCGCTTTTGCCCAAAATCGACACGGACTCCCTCGAATGGTCGGGGTCGTGGTCGCGGTAGACGACGAGGTGGTCGAGGCAGCTACGGTGGTGGAAGGGGCACTTACTCTGGAGGCAACAAGGCGCATCTGGCGGATGAAGGTGGGGACAATCAGCTGGCGGACATCACTCCATTTGAGAGAGAAGTTCTCGAGAAGATGCGCGGCTCAAAGCTTGGTTCTGGTGAAAGACAAGTCATTCCTGGGACGCCGTCCACTACAGGAGATTACTGCACTTACTTCTCCCAAACCAGTGCCGGTATACCTCCGCGTGCTCTTGCATCTGTCTCTCAGCCAGCTTGGATTATGGACTCTGGGGCATCTTGCCATGTCACGGGGTCCCGAGGAGAGTTCCGGGAATACTCTACTCTAACGCCGCCAGAAAGCATTCAGACTGCTGATGGTACCTCCAGGCCTGTTACGGGTAAAGGCACTGTTGATTGCACTCCTTCCATCACTCTATCTAATGTCTTACATGCTCCTTCCTTTCCTGTCAATCTTATTTCCATTAGCGCCATTATCCTTGATCTAAACTGTATTGTTTCCTTTGATATTCCTAAGGTAACTTTTCAGGAGAAGGGAACGGGGAGACGACTAGGCACTGGCACATGGCATAAGGGTCTATGGTACTTGGACAGGAACGGTCTGGATAGAGCACTGGCATCTTTGGTTGCAGACGTCCAACCGGAAGTCCGAAGTCGAAGTGTCGAAGCCGAGCTGCTCCTCCACCATCAGCGTGTAGGACATTCTTCTTTTCCCGTTATTAGTCGACTGTATCCGTCCTTATATCAAAAAGCAAATAAAGAGTTGTTAGTTTGTGATGCTTATGAGTTGGAAAAACATACCAGAAGCTCCTATGTGCATTCTGGGCATCGATGTTCTGCTGCTTTTGATATGATTCATTCCGATGTGTGGGGCCCTTGTCCTACAAACGGTGTTAACGGTTATAGATGGTTTGTTACTTTTATTGACTGCTCTACCCGCGTAACGTGGGTCTACCTGCTGAAGAATAAAAGTGATGTTTTTGAGGCATTTCAAAGCCTCCATCAACGGGTGAAGACACAGTATAATGCTCGTGTTAAATGTTTCCGGTCGGATAATGGGATGGAATATACCCATAAGAGGTTTGCTGCGTATTTATCCTCTCATGGTATACTACATCAAACCTCTTGTGCATATACACCGGCTCAAAATGGTGTTGCCGAACGAAAAAATAGGCACCTGCTGGAGGTAGCTCGGACGATGATGCTGGCTATGAATGTCCCTAAATTTTTGTGGGGGCAGGCTGTCTTGACAGCCTCTTATCTCATCAATAGGATGCCCTCTCAATTACTGGACTGGAAGACGCCTTTGGAAATGCTCACGGGGACAACTGCGTACACCGTTCCTCCGAAAGTATTTGGTTGCGTATGCTTCGTACACGATAACAGGCCTGGTGTTGGTAAGCTGGATCCTCGAGCACTTAAGTGTGTCTTTGTTGGGTACACCGGGACACAGAAGGGTTACGTATGCTGGAGTCCGGTTGAACGGAAGCTGTTTGTAAGCATGGACGTTACATTCAGAGAGCTGGAACCTTATTATGGTTCGGACGACGGTTCTGCGTTTGGGAACACGCCTCACACAGCGGGTGTTAGACGTGAGGGGGAGGTAGTACGCCCAAACGTAGTTGTCGAATCGGTACCTTGTCCTGTCGTGACAAACTGACAGAAAGGGGAAGAAAGCATCAATGATACTGATACGGAGGATGAAGAAGACAATACGTACATTACGCAGGGGGAGAAGCAGACAAGGGAAAATGAGCTCCAAGTTTACAGAAGAAGACAGCAGATGTCCAGTACTGTGCCGTACCCTGTGCCTATAGTGCCAAGTCCCTCGTCTACTCCTGCCCCGACTCCTGAAGATGTTACTCCCGCACCGGATCGCTCGGATTCGGAAGCGGATCTCTCCGATTCGGATGGTATGCTTTCTCCACTACCCATTGCTCCCTTAAGGAGGTCTTCTCGCATTAATGCGGGAAAGGTTCCTATTCGTTATAAAGATTATGAACATGATATCGCCAACTACCTATCTTATTCTAATATTTCTCCGACTTATCAAACATTCCTCACTTCGTTAGACTCCACTTCTTTACCTAAGAATTGGCAAGAAGCAAAGAAGGACCCAAGATGGAAAGCCGCAATGATGGAAGAACTTGGGACACTAGAGAAAAATAAGACATGGAAGCTGGTGCCATTACCTGAAGGAAAGAAAGCTGTGGGATGCAAATGGGTTTACACAGTGAAGGAGACACCAGAAGAAAAAGTTGAACGATACAAGACGAGACTGGTTGCAAAAGGCTATACCCAGACATATGGTATCGACTATGATGAGACTTTTGCCCCAGTAGCGAAGATGAGTACCGTAAGAACACTGGTCTCCATTGCAGCAAACTATGGGTGGAAGCTACACCAGTTAGACGTAAAGAACGCATTTCTTCATGGAGACCTACAAGAAGAAGTATACATGGAGACTCCTCCGGGGTGCTACTCTGTGTCAGATTCAGGTGAAGGAACGTCACATGGAAAAGTGTGCAAACTGAAGAAGTCGCTGTACGGGCTGAAGCAATCTCCTCGAGCCTGGTTTGACAGATT
>JANAVB010029618.1:1438468-1563017 GCA_029216955.1 Iris pallida
AGTGGGGGCTCACAACCAATAGTAAGTCTCTATTGCAGCTCAGTAGGGACTCACAACAGAGAGTAGTTAAGATAGTCATCGTCTATCACAAGGTCCTCGCCTAGAACTATGAGTCAAGTCAAGTCAACAAGTCAAGTCCAACTCAATCATGTGAAAGGGACACGACAGAGGCTAAGCAATACTATCACTAGATATGAACACGATAGAAAAATATGGCTAGTAACAGGAGAAAGAAAGAGTAATAATCTACGTGCACGTAAACCTAGTAAGTATCCATGATATGAAACAAGAGAGAATATGTACAAGTAAGACATAAAGAATGACAGTATAGAAAAGCATATAAGTATTATAAAGTTTGACATGGTGTACTTGCCTGTGTAGCGCATTGAACCACAATAACTAACCAATCAACGAGCACCAAAAGTCCAACTACTGCAAATGACTCTGGATGAAATAGACATTGCCAACATTCCCAAAATAAGCAAAAAAAGCAAGGATAGGCTATCCATAAGTCCAATTCTGGACACATGGACAAAACGGTAATTTCGGGTCAAAACGGTGTCCGCGTTGGACCCGCTTTGTACCGAAAAATATGGCAGAGTCTATGGTCTCTAAAGTTATCAAACTACATGTCTACGAGTCCAGTTTGACAAGGCAAACCCAACTGTATGTCCAAAGTTGGATTTGGTGGGCCGTGCACAAATTTGTCCTTTGAGTCGGATCATGGGGCCCGTAAAACGGCGATCCAGTCAACTGTCTCAGAATCGAACCAAATTTGGCATACATGTCACGACCGACTTTGCACCGAAATGCATGTCAGGGTCTACGTCCTCCAAATCTAACAAACTTTATATGAAATCGTGCCAGAACGACGCCACGAGTATACTGGTGGTGTCAGAAATTGAATCCGGAGTCTCGTGTTCAAAAATGGAATTTTACAAGTTAGAAATTATGAATTCGGACGGCCAACTTTGGCGTCAAATTTAACCAATCAAACGTGCTCACAATGAAACGAAACTGAAGGAGACAGGAAGAGGGTTATACCAGCTACGCACAGGAACTTGTGGCACGCCAAACGGAGCTGCGACGGCAGAGATACGAGCCGACGAAGTTGGCTCCACAAAACTGTCCAAAAATTATATAATTTAAAGTGTCAAATTGGTGGCCGATTTTGATGTATCAAATGACAAGATTAACGGATGAAACTTGAGGGGAGTGAAGAGCTATATACCGAGATTGTGACGGAGCAAAGAGTTCGTCGATCCAACGGTCGAATTTTTTGAAAAATATGCACGAAGTGGCTGCGATAGAATGCCATTTCTGAGTTCAAAAACTCACACGTCACGACGGGACTTCGTGCAAAATGCACGAATCGCCTCGGATACGCGTCGGGAAGGAGGAGGACAGCGAGGGGAGGCTCACCGGAGGATCGCCGGAGGTAGGGGTGTTGTGGTGGCGGTACGCGACGGTGGCACCGCCACCGTGCGGCTGCGGTGGCTGCTGCTGCTGCCGTTCATGCTGCTGTTGCAGCTGCTGTGCTGCCACTGCTGCAAATACGGCTGCTGCTTGCTGCGCGTGGTGGCGGCGGCTGCGTACGGGGGTGGTGTGTGGTGATTGTGGTGGTGTGGGTGAGGGTGTGGTGTGATGATGACGATGTTAATGGTGGTGATGGTGTTTATGAATAAGAAGAAGAAGAAGAAGGGGAAGGTGGGTGTGTATGTGCTGTGAGTAGAGAACGGGAGAGATATTAAAGAGAGAGTGGTTGGTTAGGGGGGTAGTTTGTCGGCTGAGAGAGAGAGAGGGGGGTGGGGTGTTGTACTGGTGATGGGGGTTGTGTGTGTGTGAGTAATAAGAGAGAGAGATATTGAGAGGAGAGGGATATATATGTATATATTTATATTATTTAGAAAAAGAGTGAAAGATATTTACTAAGTAAAAGAGAAAGGATATTTTAAAATAGAAAAAAGAGGAATTGTGTGGGGGGGTGTTCATAAGGGGATAACATGGAGCTTGGATTTGGGTTCGGTTGAGCCGGGACAGGTCAAAATCGGGTTTGGCGAAATAAATAGATCAATTTTAGGGGTTTATGATCATGGGTAAATAAGTAGCATGCGGGAGCCCAATTAAATGGGACACAGCATCATGTGGGTAGTAGGCTTCATCTGGGCCAGGTCCATATGTTGGGTTGAAAGATTTGGCTCGAAAGGGTATCCCCAATTCGAGTGAAGATTAAATGTGACCCATGGGACGAATTAAAATTGGGTCTCGTGTCAGAAAAGTTGTGCGAAGTAAATGAAGCACAAAATGGTGTGTCTGAGTGGGACATGAAGGTCAGGGTGTAGGGTGTCTCGAGTAGATCATTCATAAGGAGTTAGTTTGGAGAAAACGACTAGTCTTGTGCTCCTAAATTAAAAGTCATGACGACGTGCATATAATGATCAAAGATAAAAGTAGAAAATTCATTAATAATTATTCAACGATCAAATGGCCTAAATTGATCCGAAGTTGTGCGATGCAAAAAGAGCACAAGGGAACGAGTTTGAGTAGGACACCTTATACCAAAATAAAGATATATGATCTACTACAAAACTCATGAAGAGAGTTTCCAGAAATTGGCATCTCTGACGCTCCAGAAGTCAAAGTCACAGAAAAGAACATTTAATGATAAAAAATAATTATAATAAATATTTATTGAAATAATTCATTTTGAAAAATTAAAATAAACTCTAAAATTCAGGGGGCTTACATCCTACCCATCTTACAAGATTCGTCCTCGAAATTTAAAATCATCCAATAGGTCAAACTATAACATGTAGCTACTCTGGCTACAATACTCAATCTGCTACCCTTGTGATCATCTCTTCTGTTTCTCTTTACAATCTTTTTGGTTCAGGTTAAACAAAGGTCCTTCTATCATAAACTATATCATATATCCTTCAGAATCTTCCATACTAATATAGAACCTTTATTGTGACGCCCCAGAACCAGAACACTGGAGAGCGGGGGCGTACATAGCCAGCTACGTATATTGAAATGGAATCAACCTCGCTATACGGTCACGGCTGTCTAGATATATGAGGGTTTAACTACAAGCCAACGGTCTCTTAAGGTCAAGCCTATTGTCTCAATCTCAGCAAGTAGTATATGTTTCACTTAACAAATGCCTTGGAGAAATTGGCTTTTAAAAATAAAACGAGAAAAAGTACAAGAAGTACAAATTTGATTCTGGGAAGTATTGCTATGGAAGTCTGATTCGTAAATGATCACTTTGTTCCTTGGACCATATGATGATGATGAAGATCACTGCTTGAAGTAGAACAACTGGAAGAACTAAGTCACAGAAAGGTATCGACGCACTTGGGCACTGATGGCGAGGCCGAATGCTTTCCTGCTTTGCTTCACTTTGTTCTGAAAGAAAGGTTGAAGAAGAATGCTCTGGAGAATCAAAATCTCTAAGTTCTGATCTCTGTATTCTCTCCTGTCTCTGTGTGTGTTATGAGAAAAATAAGTCTATTTATAGACTTGGGCTCTTGTGCGTAAAAACTCAGCAAAAGTTCCATCTTTACGCTAAAACTGCCACCCACGATCGAAGCTATCCTCTGCATATATTGACATGTTCCATCATTTCAGTAAGAATAGGATGCATGTACACACGTTCTTCGAGAAGAATGGCATGAAAGCCACGTAAGCAAACCACGTTCCAAACTGGGAGGAGAATAGGGCGTAAAAATAGCCCCAATGTACTCTGAGCGTAAAGCAGTAGATTAGGCGTAAAATAGCCCTGACATAGACTTCCCGCGTAAAGTGGTTGTTAAATAACCTTGAGCGTAAAAGCAGCTCAAATAGACTTTACGCACACGTCGACTGTTGAGCGTAAAGGCTCGTATAATCTTCGTGTGTAAAAGAAGCCGTAGTGTGAGCGTAAAGTAGCTCAATCCACATACTAAACGACAACATTGGTCTCTGTGTAAAAACAAATCCCTTTGTGATATATGCCATCATTAATATCTCCATGTCAGAGTTTGCATTAAATGCGAGATTTGACAGCTTTGTCCAGCGTAAAAGTGGCTGATCAGTCCTTGGCGTAAAACCATGGGTGTAGACCCGAGCGTAAAATGATCAGCCTGCTTAGGCGTAAAGCGATTAGCCTTGTCTTGGGCGTAAAGAGATTAACCGCTCTGCTTGGCGTAAAACAGATCACTTATGAATGAGATGACTCTTTCTTTGAAGCACTTTTTACGCTCCTACAAGACCCCCTTCAAAGTTTTCAAATATCTCCAAAATTTGAAACACTTTGAACAGAAGCGTAAAAGTTGAGATTTGATGAGTCAGCGTAAAATTCGGGATACGCAACAGTCATCGCGTAAAAGCGGGGATATCCAACAGTCGGCGTAACAATAGGGATATCCAATAGTCGTTTTTGAATATCTCATAAATAGGTCTTTCCAGAGAGAGAAAACACTTTTACTCATCTTCTCAAATTCCTTTGCCCTTTCTTTCTTCAAAACCCTCACTTTGATCCGATGGCTCCAAAGAAATCATCCACCGCCAGCAACAAGGGGAAGAAACCCGTCGTCGATTCGTCGCCGACCGTGCGAAAACTCCCATTCAGTCATCAACACCACATCAACAACCCAACCCGGCCGTAGCTCCGCCTATGATGGGTAAAACCCTATTCACTGGTTGGAAAAATCCGTCGAGGAAGAAGAAGATAACCCAAACTTTCAGCTTTTTACGCCCACGTTGTACGTGTTAGCGTAAAACTGAAATAACAATATACGCCCACGTTGTACGTGTTAGCGTAAAAGATAAAAAGAATACGCCCACGTTACACGTGTCAGCGTAAAATTTGATTTACGCCCACAATTAATGTGCTAGCGTAAAACTTAACTACGCTCATGTTCATACATGCCAGCGTAAAAAGTTATATTACGCTCACATTACCATGTGGTAGCGTAAAATTCATCAATCACTGAGAGACTTTGTAAAACAAAAGACTTCATAAGCTTTTATCACCTTTTAGTAAGCGTAAAAGTCAATATCTTTAAAAAACTTCGAACTAATTTGATCTCTTTTGTCCTTTTGTCAGTGGATTTGCAAGTTCACCCTTCGCAGAAGTTTTCGGCTCCTCTGTTGGCATGTTGGGTTCAAATTATCTGGAGAATCTATCTCATGTCGAATTTCCCCAATCCAACCCAGAATATCCTGCAGCAAGAGCACAACTGATATATGCTCAGGGAGATAGGATGTTATTATCCATGATGAATGGAGAAGTACTGATGTCACTGGATAACCAGAATTTTCTGAAACCAGCTTTCTTATTTGGAGATGCGATAGATTACAAATCACAGACTCATCCCAAAAAAGAGGCTTGGGTATTTAAATCTGGAGAAAGGGTAATGTATCTCCCTGATATGGACAGGGATTACCCTATATCCGCTTTTGTCCATGCTAGCCATCACCGTCAGATGCTATGGAATTTGACTCCTAACAGCTATGGTAGACCTGGCAGAATCATCTTCAGAAGGGAGAGAGCAAATGATATGGGCTATCACATTAGCACTCCCTGTGGTGGTGTTATTCCATTTTCTGGATTATTGCCTGGGTTTACACCGAGTGAAGATTCATCTCTCATCCAGCCGGTCCAGATTCCCATGTTTATAAATAGATTCATAAGGGAAGGAGTCTTATATCCTCAGACCAACCCTAGGCTGACAGGGTGGCTGACCCCTCATAGTGGTAACTGGATCCAGATCAGCAACTGGGTCATAAAAACTTTAAAACAGAGTTGGATGACATCGGTTTGTATGAAGCAGTGGCTTCTACTAGCTATGGCATTCCACCAAATGGCAATCTGTTCTTGGCTTTATTGGAATTGTATATGAGTTCGACAGGAACTTTCGTAACTCCGCATGGCGAGATGGGTCTGGCCCTTCATGAAATGCAGTTCATCTCGAAATTGCCGATGGGCGAGTTCCCCTACGAAGAATATATTCCCTCCAATCAGGAATTGGCAGAAATTCGGAGAAGAATCCCGAACTGGTACAAGTCTATGAAGAACTCATGTGCCATTATTTGATTTGCACCAGCATGTATGAAAGGATCACATCTGGCATACACACAAAATGGACAACTTATCTATTTTATCATGAAAATAGAGTGTCTAAGACGGACAAGAGCAGGTTCCGGGAAGACAAGACTCAGGTCATCAAGCCTTGTTCTATAATTCCTGCAGATTTAATTCAGGAATTGATGGTGTCGCAGAAAGCTCGCGACCGGTATCTGTCTACCAAAACTGGAGACATCCCTGCGGGGACAGAGGCTTTAAGCTACCTGAGGCAGGGTAGTCAAAAAATGTCGAAGAAGGCCTTGTTGGCAGGCTTCTTATCTTTATGGCTGCGCAGATGGGTCGTACCAGGAATCAGCACTGTGGATCGGATTCACCGCAACGTATTGTGGCCAGCGGTCCGCTTAGTATTCAAGAACAGAATTAACCTGTTGTCGGCAATGGTGTGCCGAATAAATGCAGGTCTAAGGATTTTTGGTGAAGAATTAATCAATAATGCTCCTCACAGTTTTCCAAGGGTAGAGTTACCATTCACCTATCTGATAGGTTGGTTACTACACCATAATTGTAATTTGTTGCCACCAGGCCCTGAGGATGAAGCGAGGATTTTCCTTCAGAAATTTAGCAAATCCTCGTGGAGAACTACCACGTTGGCAGACACCAGAGCAGCATTAAATTATTCGCACGGCTGGAATTTCTTCTGCACTAGGCCACCAGTTCCGGCTGACTGCCTTGGTGTACAATTTGAGGATAGGTAGATAAATCAGCCTTATTGCCGAGATCTGTCTACCGATGGCTAGTGTACATCAGACCTTCTCATCTGATGTACCGGAATGAAGATAACTGTGCATTCGAGCCTTATCTACCAAGTAGGTTCGCTCGCCAGTTTGGCTACGACCAACTCCATGTTGGCAATCCTTCCACCAGTTTCTATCATTATGGAAAGTTGATCGACGGTGCGCGAGCATGGAGATATTTCGGAGCTGCATGTACTGGTACGAAATTCAACATATCTACAGCCACCAGTACAACTGAGCTACGCATACTCCATTCATATGCTCGTTTCTATACATCTATCCGCTCTTTTGAAGATGGTTATAGTATGCAAGGAAGTCTTCGTTGGGCTCAGGAGGGAAATATTGAAGAACCTATCAGGATAACCCCTGATGTACCAGATAATACTGCCGCTATAGATGAATTTCTGGCAGTAATCCCTAGAGGAGCTGGGGAGATAGCCGCGGGACCAATAATTATTGGAAAGACCCGCAAACGAAAGCAGAACACAGCTACCGCTTCTCCGGTGAAGTCTCCAGAGAAGAAAGAAAATCTACCGCCAAAGGGCCTTCCAAACCAAGAGCCCACACTCCAGAAGATGACATTTTGATTGAAGAAGATCATCTTGTCGGTTCTTCCTCAGTCCATCCTGGAGAAGGATCTTCAGCCCCTCCACCAATAGTTGGATCAGGAGCTGTAACACTTTTGTCTCCTGGACGTCTTAGCACCTCACTCCATTTATCTTTGCCATCCAAGGCACAAGCTACAGAAGGTGCTACTACTATATCCACCACTGATCAAGACCGCATCCCATCAGACGAACCAGCTCTTGACTTCGAGGATGATGACTGGGATGGTGATTATGATACATATCTTAAAAAAATGCACATATTCCAAGTATTATACAAAACCTATACGGAATTATATATCATGATTTTGTATACTAACTTATTCTGTTCGTTTTGCAGATGTCATAATTGCACCAAAGCCTATGGCTCCTCCTCCTCAAGAAGACATTTATGAGGAAAATGAGGAATCTGGGGAGGAAGCTTCTCCTTCAGAAGACGCAGACGCCGAAGAAGAGGGAGTGCAAAAGCATGAGATGGAGCCTAAGAAACATCCTCCATCATTTGTGGCACAACAAGCACAATCTGAAGTGTCCTTCCTGCTGAGGACCAACACAAAGAGAAGACTACAGTCGACCCTACTGTAGGTGATGATGGAGCTGCTGGAGGAGAACCAGACTTGAACAAAGAATCAGCTGTAGAGAGTTTCACCACAACTGAAGCAGTGAAAAATCCTGGGAGCAAACGATTGAAGAAGATGCTGAAGGCATGCTTGAGCCACCAACAGAAAGTGGGGAGTTATAATAACATCCTCTACTGTTGTTACTGATCCGGTACCAGTTTCTGACAAGCCAATGCCGGAACCTGAATCAGCTCCTGCAACTGTTACCACATCCATCAATACTACCGCCGCCAGAACTCCAAAACGGCTGGAGTAACAAATATTGAAGACATTGCTTCTGAAATTCCTGGAAACCAAGCAGCAGTGACAAATAGCTCCATCTCAGCTTGTTGTTACACCAACAATATCTGCAGATATTGGAGATACAATCCCTGAAACTTCTGAGAATCAATTGGCTATGACGGTAGTAACAGCAACGACTTATCTCATCCTGCTGTCATGCCAACCACATCTGCTTCCGACCCCCAAAGAAGAGATTTATTAGATATTGCCGCCACACCAAGCTCCAGCATAGAAATGAATCTCCTGGTTGAGATTCATACTGAAACTTTTTATAAAACTTTGGCAACTTTGATAAAGATGGTCCTGAATAAGGGTCTCAGCTATGAGATTTTGAAGACGGCAATGGCTCTGACTATCAAGAATGTTGCCATGTTCAATGATGTTGAGAGAGCTGCCACTTTGGAGAAAATTGTGGAGGACCTTGAGCAGCCGATTGGAGAATATCTCAGGCTATCAAATGAGACTGTTGAAGGCCTCATTCAGGAGGAGTATGATGCCTTAACAGCTGATTATCTTGCTCGAGAGACTACATATAATACAGCTCTCCATGAACACAGTCTGAAGGTTGCCAAAGAGAAAGCCTTTTTGGCTGGCATAAAACCTGCACTGCATGGTCACAGAGTGGCTTATGATGCTTTGAACATAGATATTCAGAGCAAGAATGACAGAATCCGCGAAGTCGAGGCAGAGCTAGCTTGCTTGAAGGCTGAAAGGGAGAAGATGATCGATGTTCGAAATCTGCACCTCACCCAAAGCTCAATTTTAGAAGAACAAGCTTTTGGGGCTGAATCGACCATCAGAACCCTTGATGAAGCCAAGGACAATTTGATAATCACCTTCGCTGAACTTTCCTGTATTTGCACCCCGAAGCTCGACGTGCAGAGGCTACCAAGAAGGTTATGAGTTCTCGTGGCAAGCGGTTAGAAGAATTAAAGAAGTTGCTTCAAGATGTTTCCACTCCACCTTAAGAGAGTGCTTTGTCATCTTTCGTCTTATTCATTTTGTAGTGTTTCCACCAGAAATGAATGAAAGATTTGTTTTGTGATCCTATCGTTTATTTGGAATTTAAACAATAGGTAAGAGATAGAAAGCACTTATCAGAGGTAATATGGACGTGACAAGTCTTTTAAACTCAACGTATTATATCTATCCAGAGGTAATATGAACATGATAGATAATGAAATCTTGTTTTGTGTGAGATAGAAAATATATCAGAGGTTATATGAACATGACAAGTTTTCTAAACTCAAAACATTATATCTATCCAGAGGTAATATGGACATGATAGATAATGAAATCTTGTTTTCTGTTTAGAGTGTACAATACTATCAGAGGTAATATGAACATGACAGTACGTAGAACTCAAAGAAAAGTAGATTAATATCTATGCAGAGGTCAAATGGACATGATAGATAGGAAAAGAAGGTGGATTTAGTATTTATCCAGAGGTTATGAAAATGATAAATAATAAATCCAACTTTATATACCAATTGGTAAGATAGGAGATCAAAATCCCTCTCCAAAGAGACAAGTAATCAGCTTAACCAAACTTTGGTAGCTGGGGAATAAGAAGACAGATGTCATTGAAGATATATGAAAGAAATAAATGAACCAATCATGGCTCAAGGGACATTTTCAAATGGCTCGGATTCACCATCAGTTTGAACCATGTAAGCTGAAAATATTTGCTCAGATTTATCATCTGAGGAACGAGACATATCAGTTTCAATAATTGGACTTCTTCTGAATCCGATGATTGCGAAGAGCTAGAAGAGAATTCTTCTTGTATATCGTCATTAAACATGTGGGACGGATCATATCCCAACCCATGACGAGTCTTTTGGTAAAACGGATCACCACATAATGGTAGTCGTCTACCCTTGCCTTGATTGAGACCTTGCATAGTCTTCAAATCATATCCCATGTTCTGGATAATCTTGATAGATTGTTGACTATACTTGTCAATTCGGATTCTTCCCTTGTCTTTATCTTCAGCTCATCTGCCTGAGCAACAGGGATATTTCTAGCCAGGCCAAACACAATTTGGCGCTTGTTTTTCTTATCAGACGGAACCACGAAATAAGATTCTTCGTGACGTCTAAAAGTTACAAGCTTGTGATGAAGCGGCCACAGGTAGAAGATAAGGAGAAGATGTTAGGAACCTTTGAGCATAAGGTCCAACATCTACATGAGGAGGAAAAGAATTTTCCTTATGATCGATGTATAAAGTTTCTTCTGGCTCAATGTCGTCTTTATATTGATGACTTTGATTATCAGAAGATAAAGTCATTCTTTCGATAAACTTGACAGCCATATACTCGAAAAGGAAATCTTCATTGATATCAAAAAGTATAGAATGATCATATTTACATCATTTACAATTTGACTGCTACGCTTCGGATTAATCATCAGTGGACCATTATCTGTCTTCTGCGTAGTTTTGCCAAGATTGACAATCAATGGTGGTTCTGGATCATTCGTACAAGAAGTACGCCCTTTGACCTTGATCATAAAAGGTTGAACTTGGCTCTTAGCAGGAATATTTGTTGATTCCTCAGATGAAGTTTGAGTTCTTCCTTTAACCTTGATTATCAGAGGTTGATCATTGACAGATTGGGATTGGATTCGTCCCTTGACTATGATCTTCAAAGGTTGCTCCTCTGGTGGATCTTCATTAATAGACTGATCCTCAGTAGGTGATTGATCTTCAGCCATGTCTGATATCTCTTTCACATGCTCTTTTTATAAAGCCTTGAATCAGAAAAATAGGCTTCGACACCCTTGAAGGGATTGATATCAGCAAACTCAGTCTTCACAACTCCTTGGGAATCCACATACTTGAAGCATTGGTGGAGAGTTGAAGGCACAATATTGTGTCATGAATCCACGGTCTCCCAAAAGGATATTATAGGAGACGTCTGAGTTGATAACATAGAAAGTTACCATGGTTCGAAGATCACCAATCTGAATCTGCAGACGAATCTTCCCAATGGCTTGCTCTTGCCAGAGTTAAAACCGACTATCGTAGTACTAGTGTAAGTCAAATCACTAGTAGGAATCCTCAGGGGTCTTAGCATACTCTGAAGAATTATGCTAATTGAGGACCCGGGATCAATGTAAATCCTGTCAATTTCAGTGGATCCAATATACCCAGTGTAGCACAAAGGTCTGTCATGCTTGTTATGCTTCAACAGCATATCTTCTTGTGTAAAGGTGATGTTGGGAATTGCTTCCATCACACTATGACATTGTGGACATGACACTGGTATATTATCAGGAGTCTTGAGTTGAGCCAACATGAATCTGCTTGAAGTAAAGCTTCACTCAAAGTCTCTGCTTTCTCTGGAAAGACGAAGCAACTCAAATATAGATAGTCTAGCCGGAGTATTGGCAACTGAGCTAGAATATCAAACTTGTAAGGCTTCATCACACCCCCTGACTGGAAGCAGACTTCAATGGGACGTCGAAGCGTACTGCTTTCTGTTTCCCTTTTCAACCACAGAAGGTTTAGCAGGAACAGGAGAGGGTTGAGTTGGTAGTTTCCACTACGTCTTCAGCTTCTTTGGAGGATCCCTCATAGTCTTTATGGTACTCTTTTCCAGATCTTGTACCAGCAAAAGATTCTTCCTCAGACTCAGGAGAAGGAAGTACCATATTACAGGATTTTGTCTTCCCTCTCTTAGCCTTCTTCTTGTGTGGATTGTTACGAGGAGCTTCAGAACCCAATCCAACAGTGGAATTTTGATTTTGAATCTGTAAAGGAAGTCGTATTCCTTTATCATAATTCAAACCTTCTGCCTTTTGAAAGTCATAACCCATCTTCTTCATGAGATGAACAGATTGCTGACTATACAAGTGAGTGGGCAGCGGACTTTTGACAGGTGTTTCAACAGAGGAAGAGGAAGAGGCAAGACCTTCTGTAACCTCAGGAGAATGAAGAATAGATGTCTCTGTAGTTACGGGAGGAGAAGGATTCGGGATACGAGGAAAAATCCTGTCGGAGCTTTTTCATAAGCAGCAAAGACTTGTTGTGCCCGATATAAAGGAAACTATTCATGGCTAACCACTGCTGATGAGTAAGCTTGAGCTTGGTAGGAGGAGCTAGACTTGGAGGACAGATGTTCAGTCCTTTCAGTCTATCTTCTAAAGGAAGGCCATCCCATAGGTGATCCAAGTCATCAGGATCTGGAATAACATGAGAAATCATGTTGCAGGTTGACTTTTTGCCCTTCTTGGATTTTGAAGTTTTATTTCATTTTCCAACTCAGGCACTAAGTCAGGATGTACCCACATGATTTCACCATTCTTTAGTTGAGCGGCAGTAATCCTGTATTTTCTTCTCTGGCAGGCGGATATTCACGATCTTCATCGTCGCCTTCGGAATTGGGATAATTCCATCTGGGACTTGCTGTGGAGGAAAATCTCCGAACTGAAGAGAAACCATATTGGTCGTAACCGTATGGTCATCATTGGTTAAAGCAATAGCACCACCATTTATCAGCTCTTGGATTTTCTTTTTCAAGACATAGCAAGCACTGGTAGGATGATTAATGTATCTATGATAGATACAATATTGGGATTGTCAGTCAGATTCACCTCATTAGGCCTCTTTGGCTCCGGAATCTGAAGTTTACCACTCTTCACCAGACATTGAAATATCCCTGGGATATCACTTTCGTCAAAAGAATATTCTTCCTTTGGCCTGGAAGATTCTTGATTGTTCGGCGTCGTTTTGTTCTTGGAAAGATTGACCATAAGAGTATCTTTTCCCTCACATTACGATTGCCAGGATTATTACTAGGATTACTTTTCTTCCCTTTATCTTCTGAAGTAAAAATCATCCCATGCTCTCGAGCCAACCTACCATTGGTCTCGGCAGAAACTGCTGCTATGATAAACGAAGCCCAATCTGAGAATTGGGAACCCGTGAAAACAGCGATGGATGGTCGCAGATTCATCTTGCATGTATCAATCAACGCTGAATCTGGCATACCAGGAGGCATCTTTAAAGTAGCCTGTCGGAAACGTTCGATGAACGTCCGAGTATCTTCTTTCCTTTTGTTTGATTTCTATCAAGGAAGACATGTTCATGTCCATACCTCCTTCATAGAAACGGGAGAGAAACATTGCCTTGAATTCGTCAAAAGACGAAATAGAATTATCGGGTAAACTACGATACCAGTCGTAAGCTGAACCCGTCAGGCACCCGATGAACACTCGAGTGAGAAGAGCATCATTTTCTGCAAGTGTACAGTCATAATATCAAAGTAATTGATATATTGACTGGGAGATGCTTTTCCATCGAACAAAACCATAGATTGTGGCTTGAATTTCGGTGGAAAGGGTACATCATTCCAATGAGGAGGATAAGGTTGCTTGATCCCTAACCTCTGGAGCTGATCTTTGTGCCTCAAAACTTCAAACTGTGCTTTGAGCTCACGCACTGCTTGAATGGCTTCACTGGTTTGGGGAAGCACATTTGATTGAATGGTTGTTGGATGTACCGTAACCCCACTGGAGGTGGTACATCTTCAGGAATGATGGGATCTGGAGATGCAGAATTTTGATTAACACAGGCTCTTGAATATTCAAAGGTATTTCAGCCCCTTGACTATCTTGAGTTTGTGCTGCTACTGGTACTGGTGTTATTACCGTCGGCTGAGCAGTTTGCTGATTCAAAATTATCTGATGCATGCTTTGCACCATGTTAAGCATATCTTTCAGTGATTGCTCAACGGCAGTGAGACGTTGTTCTGTATTAGCAGATGACGTCTCTGGTTCATCTCCAACAGCGTAGGATTCAACCTCTCTTGAAGATACAGAAGGATTTGTATAGAAGTATGAATCCACACTATCGGTATCAGACTCAAAAGATTGAGTACCCCCAGCTTCTGAATCAGAAGTCTGCAATTGCCTTTGTCTTCTTGATCGAGTATTCTGATATACTCCTTCAAAGGAATCAAGAAGTCTGTTGAACTGTTGTTGACCTGGAGTTTGGGACATGTTCGTCTCGGACGTCGTCCTCTGTTAGTATGAGATGCCATGTTGACTGATGCATATGACAGCTCATGTTCTTGGTCTTCAGCTTGATGTTGAAGCGAATTAAAACTCAATCGATCAAAAACTGACCGTTTTGAAGCTGAACAACAACAATTGATCACAACCTGGTGATATTCACAATGGTGTTTTCTTGGGGGAATGTCACCGGAGATTGTGTATTCTTACGCTTTTGCATTAGCAATTCACGTAAGTCAGAAGGAGTGGGGAGTAGTCTTCTTTATACATTAGGGGTAGAAAAGCGTTTAGTACCCTGTGTATAAGAAGATTACTGGCAGCATTCGCAGAACCAAATTGTACATTTCTACGCGTTTGGAGTTGTGTGCGTAAATCTTGAGATTTTTGAGCACGAAGGACTCCATCTTCATGGCGCGTAATTTGCAAGTTTGGTACTTTGCGTAAAGCAGTATAAGAAGGTTGTTGGTGTAGGACAGAAGTTTTACCAACAACATTTTTATGCTGCACGTTTAGGTACATTCACATTAGATGTGCAAACATCGTTGTGAATTTTATCTACACTGTCACAGACAGGAGACTTACCTTTACGCGTAAAACGTAAAAATTGATTATCTACTACGTCACAGACGGGAGATTTTGTTTTACGCGAGGAGCGTAATTTGTGTGTGTCTACCACGTCACAGACAGAAGACTTATTTTTACACTCAGAAGCATTAGAATCTGCCACATTACAAATGGGAGACTCATTCTTATGCCTTGAGCGTAAAACTTGGTTTTTACCCACTGGGCGTAAAACCTGGTTCTTACGCAGCGGGCGTGGAACCTGATCATCTACACCATCACAGACGGGAGACAAATTGTCACACTTAGAGAGCGACGCCGAAGTAAGGACTGCCTCGTTATGAACGGGAGCCCCTACGACAGGAGTGGGAAGAATTCCCTTGCTATCAGAAGCAACAGAGAGATCAGCAGCTACTTTGGATTTAGGGATCCAAACTTTTCGTGCTTTGCGAGACTTTTGAACATTGGAGCAGCGAGAAGCACCTCCAGTTCGGAGCATTTCTTCGTAGGCAGTCTGGTCGAAGTGCACAACCAGAGTCTTCTTGGTCGAACCGACCGAAACATCATCATATTGAGCAATTGCCTCCTCGTCAGAGGAGAAGGTCGTCCCCAGCAGAGTCGCCATTTTTGTTTCACTTAACAAAATGCCTTGGAGAAATTGGCTTTTGAAATAAAACGAGAAAAAGTATAAGAAGTACAAATTTGATTCTGGGAAGGTATTGCTATGGAAGTCTGATTCGTAAATGATCACTTTGTTCCTTGGACCATATGATGATGATGAAGATCACTGCTTGAAGTAGAACAACTGGAAGAACTAAGTCACTAGAAAGGTATCGACGCACTTGGGCACTGATGGCGAGGCCGAATGCTTTCCTGCTTTGCTTCACTTTGTTCTGAAAGAAAGGTTGAAGAAGAATGCTCTGGAGAATCAAAATCTCTAAGTTCTGATCTCTGTATTCTCTCCTATCTCTGTGTGTGTGTTATGAGAAAAATAAGTCTATTTATAGACTTGGGCTTTTGTGCGTAAAAACTCAGCAAAAGTTCCATCTTTACGCTAACAACTGCCACCCACGATCGAAGCTATCCTCTGCATATGTTGACATGTGTCCCATCATTTCAGTAAGAATAGGATGCATGTACACACGTTCTTCGAGAAGAATGGCATGAAAGCCACGTAAGCAAACCACGTTCCAAACTGGTGGAGGAGAATAGGGCGTAAAAATAGCCCCAATATACTCTGAGCGTAAAGCAGTAGATTAGGCGTAAAATAGCCCTGACATAGACTTTCCGCGTAAAGTGGTTGTTAAATAACCTTGAGCTTAAAAGCAGCTCAAATAGACTTTACGCACACGTCGACTGTTGAGCGTAAAGGCTCGTATAATCTTCGTGTGTAAAAAGAAGCCGTAGTGTGAGCGTAAAGTAGCTCAATCCACATACTAAACGACAACATTGGTCTCTGTGTAAAAACAAATCCCTTTGTGATATATGCCATCATAAATATCTCCATGTCAGAGTTTGCATTAGATGCGAGATTTGACAGCTTTGTCCAGCGTAAAAGTGGCTGATCAGTCCTTGGCGTAAAACCATGGGTGTAGACCCGAGCGTAAAATGATCAGCCTGCTTAGGCGTAAAGCGATTAGCCTTGTCTTGGGCGTAAAGAGATTAACCGCTCTGCTTGGCGTAAAACAGATCACTTATGAATGAGATGACTCTTTCTTTGAAGCACTTTTTACGCTCCTACAGTATAGTTACAAGATGTTAGACCACCAAATATACAATAAAAGGCGTCCTAAATATTACATATTCAGCTGATCATGAAGCTAGTCATATAAAATGCGAGAACTAACAAGAGTTAAGTCATACATGATCAACCCTAGGATTTGTTAATCATGTTTACAGCCCGTAGGCAGACAGTAAGTAAATATGCATCGAGCTAACAGGTGCTCGTCGACTAAACGCCTCAAAAGAATAATTTTACAATGTAGTGAGCGAAACAAAATGGAAAACCCACACGTAGCCCGGGTTCCTTCTAGTCTCCACCATCGGGCTGGAGGTTCGGTAAATCCTCGGGAGCTGCTCCAAAATCTGGCCACACGAAACCAGCTGGGTCAAACCCCAGAAAGAGCAAGTGCCACAAGGAGGACAGGAAATAAGAACAAAATCCAGCATATCAGAACATAAGGAATAGAAGAAAAGTACAAGTAATAAGGAGTACAACAGGACAATAAACGACTAGGGACGTGGAACCATTCCGGGAGCCAGGTTACAACCCTTAAACCAAACAAGGACCGGGGTTGTAACCCTTCGCCTGAATAGCGCTTTGTCTCTATCCATTTATTGTTAAAGATAAGTAAAACAATCATGTTCAGGAGTACCAGGTACTGAGACTAGACGAGACTTTGACAAGGCTGGACACCATTCATTCACAAGCGGCCAAGCAAATACTACGGCTTACTACTTAACTAACTAGGGTTATCACAAGCCTAATTACTAACAAGTTGCAAATGAGAATCTTCCAGTCCCAAGCCCTGCAGACTATCCAGTTATCCTTCCGCGGGTTGAGAGTATGGTTGGGTACATCGCCCAGGAGACGACATACCCTTAGGTGACATAGAGGGTGCAACACATGACAGTGTGCTGGAAATGTGCCCTACTCGTTGGCAGGCTACAAGTCCATTTAAAGCGTCCAGATAACGAGATCGCCTGTAACTGGAAATTCTTCATGAACTATAGTTTGATCTAGTAATTAGCCTAATCCATATTCAGTGTGAATCCCTGACCGTGGTAACCAGGGAGTCACGTCCTAGACATGATACGAGACAAGACAAGTGGATTGCACAAGGCAGCAAGAATGAACACCCACGGCGTCAGAGTTGATTATATGAGTCAAGTTAGCCATCGTAACAGCATTAAGTCAAGTCAAGTTACAAGTTACAGGTTACATGTTACAAGTCAGGAGTGCACCGCCACGGGCCACTATCAAGTTATCCAGTTGCAAGGATAAATCATGGATCACAGGTCACAAGTTAAAAGAGCACCCCATTGGGTCACTATCAAGAAGATCAGAAAGCACTAGGATCATAAATCACAAAATTCGCGAAAACCGTACTAGTCATAAGCAAAATACCGAAAATCATGCCAGTTCATGTTGGGTCGAGACAGTCGTGTTGTGTGGAACAAGATCTCAAAACTCCAATCCACAAAAGAGTAGCCAAGTCCAAGGAAATAAAACCAATCCATCATGGGCAAGTAGGTTGTGCAGGGGGTCGGATTGCGCTAGGGGAATGGACTGCGCAGGAGAATGAACTGCGCTGAGGTTGGGTTGCGCTAGGGTCGGTTTGCGCTAGGAGCGAGCTACGCAGGATATGAGCTGCGCAGGATTGGGTTGCGCTGAGGGCGGGTTGCGCTGAGGGCGGGTTGCGCTTGGTCAAGCTGCGCTAGGATTGGGTTGCGCTGGAGCCAAGCCGCGCAGGGAGTGAGCTGCACTAGAGTTGGGTTGCGCTGAAAGCGAGCTGCGCAGGAGATGAGCCGCGCCAGGATTGGGTTGCGCTGGAGCCAAGCCGCGCTGGGAGTGAGCGGCGCAGCGGTCAAGTGCGCCAATGGAAGGAAGGCGCTGAAGCTAAGGAGCGCCAGCGCAGGTCAGCCCAGCGCAAAGCGCTGGCCGAAGAGTTAGCGCAGTTCGGCCATGCGCTAAAGAGCGCTGGCCGAGGATCATCTTCTCCACCAAGCCGAGAGGAAATCCCAAGAACACCAAATTTTCAATCTTCATATCTTAGCCAAAACAAAACCAAATTTGGATTTTCAAAGTTCTAACTTGTGTAAAATTGAATTCTCTTCCACATGGAAGCCTCAAAACAAGGAAAAATCTAAGTTTAATAGATCAAAACCAAGAAAATCCGAAAATTGTTAAAACTTAAATCTAAAAAAATGGAAGCTCCAATTCACCAAATGCCAAGTTCTGATGTTGTTCACCATGGCCTAATCTAGCTAATAGACAAATAAAATGGGGTGCTTATTTGGTGGCAAGGTGCACTTGCCTATGGTGTTGGTGGAGGAAGGAAGAAGAAGATGAAAAAAATTAATGGAAGTTATGAGGAGAGAGAAAGTTAGGTGGGGTTTTAATGAGGGAGGGTATGTTGTGTTGAGGGTGGAGGTTAGCTAAGTGTGGTCCAATGCATACTAAACCAAACCAAACCAACTCCTTTTCCACAAAATAAAACCACGCCAGGTCCAAAACCTATTTTACGAGTAAACCAAAATCCGCAAGTTAAACCAAAATACAATTACAGGCCAAAATTCAAGAAAATAAAATGCAGGTCCGAAATAGATATAAGCCTAATTAAAAATACGTATACCGAAATACGGGCATTACATTTATGTATACCCTAAAATATAGGCCATTCTCTGGGTATGTTTATAAGCCTATAATGCTTGATCATCAACCATATTTCCAACCTCAATTGTAAACACTTGATTTCTTTATCATATCCTAAGTATCCTTTTTCTATCAATCCACAGCCCCTTTGCATTATTTGTCTTCAATCCTTTCCTACAGCTTCTCCTTGAAATTATACGTTCAATACTTATCCTTGGCGTAGAGCCTTCTTCTTTTTACTTAATAACTTCTCCGAATATATAAATCCTCAATTTCAAACTCCTGATTTATTAATTACCAGTGTACATATGTCTTTACCTTATTCTTTGTCGTTTTAACTGATATCTTCCCGATCTCATACGCAATATTATATCTCATTCTAACTTATTCTATATCATTCCACATATCGATCTACCCTTCATTCACATGTAATTAGCTATAGATAACCAATAATCACTTGGTCATCAAATTCCTACGAATGCTCAATCCTCAAACTCTAAGCACAAGATTCTAATCCTCAATCCATAGTCACAACAATATAATATCTCCTTATTCCATCTTAGATGCCCTATCATCAGGTTATACAACCAATACAATCGTTCTTAATGGTTTCCAAGTCTACTATAGTCACTCACTCATACTTGTCTTATAAGCTTAATCTAACCAATCCCTAGGAAAAGTACTTATCACAATCATACAATATAGAATCAGTTAACAAGGTTTGGCTATTTCAGTCGTCTATTAAACAGAAGGTAACAAGGCCTAAGACTGGGTCGAGCAATCCATAACAGTGTCCAACAAGTTAAAGGTCAAGCAAGACAGAAAAGTTTGTCTGAGTATCTCTAAGAATGGTAAGAGGACAACGAGATGCATAGAACGTAGTCGAGGTAAAACTCGAAAACCATATACCTCTGCGATTAGGTCATGCGAAGTTATTTCCAAGTCAGTGTGTATCTGGCTGAAATAACTTCTTTGTTCCGTAATACGACGGATGGCTACAGTGCACAGCAGATAATACAGGTTCTTGAACTTATCTTGGCTAAATCCATAAAATATTAATCAAATACACAGGGTATGGTTCAAGTAAGATCCGTAAAACATATGTAACCATGATGCCGTCATCTGAAGTCCTGTCTCGCCAGTATTTCTCTGGCCGCAAAACTCTCGATTCCGTAATACAAGGTTAAAATTTACTTTCTTGAACCTTCCTTGGATTAATTTATAAGGCATTTCCAACAATTACCGAGAAAGACGAGAAGAATTACCCAAAAGGTTAACGAAGAAGAGTTTAGTCAAGTCATAGGAAAGATAGAACACAAAAACAATTATGTCCAAAAAGATAACATGAAAGCAATCCTGTTGGAGAGTCCTAGAGAACCTGTAATCCTAGTTGTGGATATAGATAGGACATAGTTAATCAAGACGGAGAAGAATGATGATAAGAATTTATTCTTGCTCATTCGGTCATAACAAAGTGAACCAAGTTGAGATGTGATCTGATAACCATACACGTCTTCCTGAAATCATGTTGCCAGAATTTTTGCCATACTAGTAAGCTTAGATGCAATAAATGATAGAGTCATAACTAAGGTATACACCCTATAATCATGTTATCTAGAATTCTCGCCACGCCAACCGGTATGGCTGCGAGAAAATCTAAATTCCATAACTAAGATAAGTATATCCAAAATCAGGCGCTATGTTTTTGTCATACCAGCTAATATGGATGCGATAAATTCTAAACTCCATAAATAAAGCAGACATTTACCTTATCAGGATATATCACAATTCAATCCACAAAATTTATCACGATGCAATATCAAAGTCAACAACGAAAATCAGAAATCAATTTTAACAACGAATTAAAGAAGAGCAAATGAAAATAAGCGAAAATAGATTTCGAGGTAAGATTACAGTGACATCCGCATGGATCATCCCAAGGGTACTATCTTGGTCAAAATTGTAACCCACTGAATTTTAAACAAGAGGCTAATTATAGTTAACGGTCCTATGCTGTGATGAGTTTTCCCTATGTTGCAAACCTAGTAATCCTCTAGGTGTTCTAATTGTTGTCCCTAGTGTTAACAAGTTGTCCTAAGATCCTAATTGTAGGCATGCTTGGTACAATAACATAACCAAACAACTTAAGTCTCGACCTGCGTGGGCTACCACTAAAAATATGTCACGATCTGCTTTGCACCGAAATGCGTGCCATGGTCCACGTCCACCAAATCTAACAAACTTTATATGAAATCGTGCCAGAACGACGCCACGAGTCTACTAGTGGTGTCAGAAATTGAATCCGGAGTCCCGGGTTCAAAAATGGAATTTTTACAAGTTGAAAATTACGAATTCGGACGGCCAACTTTGGCGTCAAATTCAACCAGTCAAATGTGCTCATAATGAAACGAAACTGAAGGGACAGGAAGAGGATTATACCAGCTACGCACAGGAACTGGTGGCACGCCAAACGGACTGCAACGACGAAGATACGAGCCGACGAAATTGTCTCCACAAAACTGTCCAAAAATTATACAATTTAAAGTGTCAACTTGGTGGCCGATTTTGATGTATCAAACGACAAAATTAACGAATGAAACTTGAGGAGAGTGAAGAGCTACATACTGAGATTGTGACGGAGCAAAGAGTTCGTCGATCCAACGATCGAATTTCTCGAAAAATGTGCGCAAAGTTGCTGCGACGGAACACCATTTCTGAGATCAAAACTCGCGCGTCACGACGGGACTTTATAAAACCCCTAATTTTTCTAAATATTTTTTTATTTAAAAAGACTTAAAATTTTATTTTATACAATTTATAATTTTTATTAATTATTAGAAATGACCTTAGCCATTGTTGCGTTTTGGAGCACTAGACGACCATGACCTTTAGCACGAAAGTTGTAGCAGTGTGCCTTGACTAGTATATTAACCATGCCAAGGGAAGTCTAGCCATGGTGATGTCCAAACTAGGAAAACCAGACTAAGTTGTGAATGGACTTATTTAAATTATTTTATATAATAATTTTTAGATGACCCGGTTTGTCCAATTCAGCCCGAACAGGACCCGAACCAAATTTAAGCCTACGCAGGTATGTGGTGTGACCAAGGTGGCCATGTAGACATATTTTAGGTACTTAGAAATATTTTCTAAATCATTTTAGAACTTTATGTACAATTTCTAATTATTTAATCATTTGTACAATTATTGGTATTTTATTATTAAAAATATTTTGTAACACGTTGTACAATTTTATGGACTCAAATGAGGGTGCGTGGTAAGTTCACCCATTGTAGTATTTTTTAATTATTTTATTAAAGTTAATTTATGGTGACTAAATAAACAGATTTATTCTATTAGATATTATTATTATTATTTAGTTAATTTTATTTTCAAATAAATTTAACTATATATGTACATATGGTTAAATTGATTTTATATATGGGTAGATAAGATTAAAATTTTCTTTTGAATTTGTTGAGATTTTGGAGGTATATATATATAGATATGTACATATATATAGATATATATAAAAGAGATAAGAAAAAAGTTAAAAGATTTGTTAAAAAAAAAGGAAGCAATGAGTGGTCGGCCCCACCATGTGGGAACCGACCACCCAAACAAATGAATAGCAGTAGCAGCAACATTAGGCCGCCCAACCCCATTAGCAGCAGCATAGTATGAGCCGACCCCCCTTCCCTTTTAATATATATATACATACATACATATATATATATATTATATATATATATATAAATATATATATATATATATATATATATATATATATATATATATATATATATATATATATATATATATATATATATATATATGACCTAATCCTAATTTTTTTCTCCATCTTCTTCCTCCTCTCTCCTCCATCCTCCTCCCTCTCCTCGGCGTGCGTGCCAGCCTCGCCGGAACAACAGCATCCCCGCCTCCCGGTCGTCACGGTGACAGCAACAACAACAAACAAACACCCACAACAACAACAGAAATCAACATCAAGGTATCCCACTTCCCCGATCGATCTCTCTCTCATTTTAAATTCGTTTTTAGATCCGTAAATTCATGTAGAAAGCCCACATGACCCTCTTCGAGATCCCCCAGGTAGATTTTGACATGTCCATCCAACTTGCTCGAAAAATCGAGAATAAGTTGGAGAAAAACTATTTTTTCTGGAATATTAAAACTGTTTTGAAATATCAACTTGTCGGCCACTTTTCTTTACATACATTAAAATTTTATAGAAACTAATTAAAGACAGTCAAATACAACATAACCGAGATTGTGACGCACCTTCTGGATTCACTTTTCATCTAGTATGTAAAAAGTTACACGTAGTTAAAGTTCTCAAAAAAATATAAATTTCTGTTTTCAAAAAAGTAGAAAAATACCCCGATACAGCGTCCATCCCGACAAACCGGGCGATGTGGTCGTGCATTATATGTATCAAAAGGCGGGTATGGATGTTGTCGACGTGTGGGAACTGACGGAAACCGATTTCGTTGCATGTGCGCGACGAAATCAGTGCGTATCCGTCGAGATATCCCCTATCGACCCTTTGCAAATTAAGTCACAACTTCGTGTACACTCATCAAATCGCGACGAAACTTGCGCCATTGGACTCAAAATATCTTTTTGGTCCTGTGAGCCAAGTTTGGTTCAATTCTGAGAATGTTGACTGGGACGCTATTTTGGCGGGCCCACAATCTCACTCAACAGACAATTTTGTGCACGGTCCATCGGAATCCAAAATTGGACATACCGTTGGGTTTGTCTCATCAAATCAAATATGTAGACATATAGTTTGACGACTTTAGAGACCGTAGGTTCTGGCACGCATTTCGGTGCAAAGCAGATCCAACGACGGACATCGTTTTGACCCGAAATTATGATTTTGCCCCTGTTCCAGAATTTAACTTTTGGATAGGCATTTCCTAGGCATATCTTTTATTCCAAACTCGTTCATGATGTTTGTTGCAGCATCCGGAGTCATCTGCGGGATTTGGCTTTTCTTGTTTTGTTTATTTGCCGGTTAGAGCTACTGGATTATTCTCTTTTGCACATAACCTCAGGCAAGATACTTTGCCATCTTTACTGCTTAAATTTAGTTACATTTTATTTTATTTTATTGTATCTATATTCTATATTTATTATTTTCTTTTTGTTTGTGGACCTAGAGTTGAGAGACTTCCGTCAATAGAATGCATGTCATTGACTTTGTCACGATTGTATCACGAGTTGTGTGTGAGTTGTGAGTATCATGTAGTGGTCACTTGCGTGTTGGCTGATCACCCGTGCGCATGTGTAGGAATAACTGTCAACAGATGCATGTTAGAAGACTTGACAGTTATCTATTATAAAATCGTGTTGTGGAAACGACACGTGTTAGTGTGTCGTGGTTACGATACATGTACAGTATCATTGGAGGGAGGGGACAGCTATTAGCGTAGGGGCTATATTTACTTTTTACACACATTTGCGAGCCAATAGTGACTCTTATGAGCGCTACATTCTGTCCCGGGGCCGATAGCGACTCAGATGAGCGTTACTTACTGCCCATGGTCGATAGTGACTCGGATGAGCACTACCTACTGCCACTCTTTATTTACTCTGCTGATCTTACAGCCCCTGCGTAGAACGTTGTCCTCAAAGTGCATATCACATAGAATTTTAGGGACCCAGTTGTGTTATAGTTTTATAGTGTTTACATTTGTAGTTATAATGGCATGTTCTTCCTATATCTTGTTACGTCCCTCTGAGGACCTGGTTATCTCTCCAGGTGTGTGCTTCTGTGATATTGCAGGTGTTCTAGTCGAGGTCGCAATCTTCTCTATTTATTCGTAGATGACGTGTCTTGGGTCTTGCTTTGCTACTTCGCCAAACCATTTCCGTTTTCATGTATATTTTTCCTTACTTGTTGGTAGCGGATTTGTCTCCGCCCAACGTATTGTACAAAGACTTATTACGGTTGATTATATGATATCTTTTATTATTCATTTATGGATGAGATTAGATTACTCTTGGTTTACTATATTTTACAGCTTATGTATTCATACGAGATTTTCATATATTGGAGTATACTTCGTATGTATGCAGCTGGCATGGATACGTACCTATCCTAAGTATTTTGGGACTGGGGCGTTACATGTTTTTGTGGTGGCCCATGCAGGTCAAGGTTGTCACTTCGGTTACGTTACTGTACCGATGTGAGCCTGCAACATAGGATTAGAATCTAGGAATCTCATCCATACAGCTTGACCTCTTCCCTTGGCTTCAAATTCCGAACTCTCGTTCGACTTCCTTGAATTGTATCTTGCTTGATTCCTTACTACCGTTGATTCTTATTTTCGTGCTTAGTGTCAACTAGGAAGATGATTACACTAGTATATGCTCATAGGTCACACACATGGCTAGAATGGTTATATTGGCAATTAGAATACATTCAAGACTCTAATTGAGTTAAAAAGGCTTTTTTAGTGTGATTTAATGATTAGTAATTTGTAAAGTAGGATATTACGAAGAAAAGTTTTAATCTTGAGATTTCTAAATAGTAAACACCATAGGATTGATAATGTAGAAAAAAAAAAGCTAGATTCTTTATACCATTGATTTAAGAAATTGATTGGATTTTTGAGTTTTGATACTTATGAATTATGGGTTATAGCTATACAACTTTGAACAAATATAAAATTGATTGATTTTCGAGTTGTGATATTTATGATTTATTGGATTATAGTTATACACCTTTGAACAGTTACAAATTTGGTTTAAAAATGATCTTACATTTTAATTGTGGCAGAAGGAATTATTTAAATTGAGTCGTACAAGTTACGGTTAATATGTTTATTAAAATTTTAAATTTTTTGTAGAAGTAATGATTTTTAAATTTTTGGTTTAAAATATTTGAATGTTATGAAAACAATTTCTGAGATTTTTTTTTATTTTAAATTGTGTCCTATGATTGAGGATTTACAAATCTATTTTGATTTTGGTTTTTTTTTTAAAAATTGTGAATTTGGATACCAAATTTCGTAAAAGAAAAAATAATTTTATGAATGATAAGATTATTTGAAAATTTAGTTTAATGTTGGATTGATAATATCACAAATTTTGAAATAAAATAGAAATATATTAATGATGTGATAAGGTTGGTTTGATTGATCAAATAAAGTTACCATTTAAAAGTTATGATTATGTTGGAATGACTTAGTATGAATAGAAGTTATAATTGATGAGTGCATTAAAATATTGAGCTAAAATTTTGAGATTGCTTTATACGTGCTAGAAATTTTTATCTGAGGAGCTATTAGTTTTGTAGAGTTTTAAAGTTATGATTGATTATGGATATTTTATATATAGATTCATGATTCATGAACTCTTGAGTTTAAAAGTTGAATTGAAAATGTGAAATTTTGAAAAAAGTCAGTAGTAACATGATAAAAATTTGCTTTGAGATTTATGAAAGTGATTTAAATTTTTTATGATGAATTTGAACGGCTTGGAGTGAATACAAATTTTGGTGGTTTATTTTTGAAAGTTTATTTTTGGAACTTTTGGAGGAAACTTGAGCTAAAATCTTAATGGTAGGCCATCAAGATAGCTCTAATAAGATAGATGTACTCCACACTAATTGTCATATCACTCATGACCATGATAGTAGTATGTACACAAGTGTTGTTAGTCATCTACCAAACTATGCGACTGTATCCCAATCTTGACTTACTCGACCTTTCCCCGTGACCTACTAACCGTTGCGGATTGAATAACGAATTGATCGCTCCCTGACTGTATTCATCTAGAAGACTATCTTCTCACTAGAATTGTGTCCCTAAATTATTATTTTACTGGATTCCTTAAATAAATTTTATCTCATGATCTAACTTGATCTCCTTTATTTTTGTGCATAAATTGTCACCCCATGAACTCCCACTTTCTATTTTAGATATTTTGGTGTCCCATACCGTGACTTGATTTGGGAGTGTAAAACTAGTTGTTACCTTCCATAAAATTTTATATGCGAGGCCTAGACGAGCCCACGTACCTGTAGACATATCATGCCCCACTAAATCCCATCTCCTTATACTATATTTTATGATATGACTTTTCGGTCCAAATGGCTAAACTAAATTCTTTACCATGGCACCGATATATTTTTGACCATGGAAAGGGACGCAACCTCGACTCAATTCTTTTGACCCGGTGTGTGATTGTGTTCTAGTTGATTTCTTAAATGCTTAAATTTGTGCTTTATCTTGATTGCTTGACCCATTGTTCCATCACACTACTAGCTTAACTCTTGTAAGTTGGGTAGAATACCTCACAACCAAACAAATCCTCTGTCCTTATGAATCATGTTGGTAAGTTCACTTAGACTATAAATTCAGAGGAACCATCCTTATCTAGTCTTCCAAGCCATAAATAAAGAAACACTAGGACAACTGTATAGGCCCAAACTTCAGACGAGCCTTAATTTTAAAAGATCTTGGACTGTTTAAAAATTCTTTCATTATTACCTCCCTTACTTGTAGTTCAACAATCTGATGCTGCTAATGTAGCCTTAGTTTTGCAAGCTTATCTTTTCGACCTCGATCATGACATAATTTATTGGGTGCACCCACTAACATATTGTCTAATCAGAATAGGTGCATAATGGTCTGATCAACCTATTGCACTTTGGTTCACTTTTTATATATTATTCTACGGGGATGGAGACATATTTAAACTTGCCCTAGAGTCTCATCCACGACACATTGAAAACTCCCTTCTGAATTATTTTTGTCGCCCGTGAACCTCGTATTTCGTACTCGATAGCATCGTCTTTGAACTCCTTACTGTTTTGTCTTTCACTTATGTTTAGGAAGACAAGACACTGTACTTGATAGATAGACGCAAGAGATCACCTTTAGTTTCCCTATAAGTTATTTTCCTTACGAATTTAGATAGCAACCGACAGACCCATGTGGCTATATCCTCGCCTTCGACTACACTTTCCTTTCCTCAATCCTAAATTTTTATCGTGCCTTCCAATCATTCTTGAACACACGAGAGTGATTCTAATTATCACTTAATCAAACCCTCGACCAAGATGATTAATATCCAGTTTTCTATTAAGGAACCACATCTTCCAAGTGTCTAAATTATTCTCTTTGGTCTACTCAATTCCTTACTATTTTCTAAATTGGATTAACAAAATTTTGTTACCTTCACTAGCAACCCTTATTCAATACCATAACCTTGACGTATCTTCGTATATGTCGAATTCAAAATTTTCTAATGCATGGTTGTGTCGAACGCCCTTTCATCGCCTCCTCCAAAAATTTAATTGTATTTTGGTATTGGCAAACTCTTTCTATCCCTCAACCCTATCTACCCTATTATTCCTAAATTTCGAGGACAAAATTCTTGTAAGTAGGGTAGGATGTAAAACCCCTAATTTTTCTAATTTTTTTTATTTAAAAAGACTTAAAAATTTATTTTATGCAATTTATAATTTTTATTAATTATTAGAAATGAGCTTAGCCATTGTTGAGTTTTGGAGCACTAGACGACCATGACCTTTAGCGCGAAAGTTGTAGCAGTGTGCCTTGACTAGTATATTAACCATGCCAGGGGAAGCCTAGCCATGGTGATGTCCAAACTAGAAAAACCAGACTAAGTTGTGAATGGACTTATTTAAATTATTTTAATATTATTTTATATAATAATTTTTAGATGACCCGGTTTGTCCAATACAGCCCGAACAGGGCCCGAACCAAATTTAAGCCCACGCAGGTATGTGGTGTGACCAAGGTGGCCATGTAGACATATTTTAGGTACTTAGAAATATTTTCTAAATTATTTTAGAACTTTATGTACAATTTCTATTTATTTAATCATTTGTACAATTATTGGTATTTTATTATTAAAAATATTTTGTAACACGTTGTACAATTTTATGGACTCAAATGAGGGTGCGTGGTAAGTTCACCCATTGTAGTATTTTTTAATTATTTTATTAAAGTTAATTTATGGTGACTAAATAAACAGATTTATTCTATTAGATATTATTATTATTATTTAGTTAATTTTATTTTCAAATAAATTTAACTATATATGTACATATGGTTAAATTGATTTTATATATGGGTAGATAAGATTAAAATTTTCTTTTGAATTTGTGGAGATTTTGGAGGTATATATGTATAGATATGTACATATATATAGATATATATAAAAGAGATAAGAAAAAAGTTAAAAGATTTGTTAAAAAAAAAAGGAAGCAATGAGTGGTCGGCCCCACCATGTGGGAACCGACCACCCAAACAAATGAATAGCAGTAGCAGCAACATTAGGCCGCCCAACCCCATTAGCAGCAGCATAGTATGAGCCGACCCCCCTTCCCTTTTAATATATATATACATACATATATATATATATATATATATATATATATATATATATATATATATATATTTTATATATATATATATATATATATATATATATATATATATTTATATATATATATTTATATATATATATATATATATATATATATATATATATATATGACCTAATCCTAATTTCTTCTCCATTATATATATATATATATATATATATATATGACCTAATCCTAATTTCTTCTCCATCTTCTTCCTCCTCTCTCCTCCATCCTCCTCCCTCTCCTCGGCGTGTGTGCCAGCCTCGCCGGAACAACAGCATCCCCGCCTCCCGGTCGTCACGGTGACAGCAACAACAACAAACAAACACCCACAACAACAACAGAAATCAACATCAAGGTATCCCACTTCCCCGATCGATCTCTCTCTCATTTTAAATTCGTTTTTAGATCCGTAAATTCATGTAGAAAGCCCACATGACCCTCTTCGAGATCCCCCAGGTAGATTTTGACATGTCCATCCAACTTACTCGAAAAATCGAGAATAAGTTGGAGAAAAACTATTTTTTCTGGAATATTAAAAACTGTTTTGAAACATCAACTTGTCGGCCACTTTTCTTTACATACATTAAAATTTTATAGAAACTAATTAAAGACAGTCAAATACAACATAACCGAGATTGTGACGCACCTTCTGGATTCACTTTTTATCTAGTATGTAAAAAGTTACACGTAGTTAAAGTTCTCAAAAAAATATAAATTTCTGTTTTCAAAAAAGTAGAAAAACACCCCGATACAGCGTCCATCCCGACAAACCGGGCGATGTGGTCGCGCACTATACGTATCAAAAGGCGGGTATGGATGTTGTCGACGTGTGGGAACTGACGGAAACCGATTTCGTTGCATGTGCGCGACGAAATCAGTGCGTATCCGTCGAGATATCCCCTATCGACCCTTTGCAAATTAGGTCACAACTTCGTGTACACTCATCAAATCGCGACGAAACTTGCGCCATTGGACTCAAAATATTATTTTGGTCCTGTGAGCCAAGTTTGGTTCAATTCTGAGAGTGTTGACTGGGACGCTATTTTGGCGGGCCCACAATCTCACTCAACAGGCAATTTTGTGCACGGTCCACCGGAATCCAAAATTGGACATACCGTTGGGTTCGTCTCATCAAAACAAATCTATAGACATATAGTTTGACGACTTTAGAGACCGTAGATTCTGGCACACATTTCGGTGCAAAGCAGATCCAACGACGGACATCGTTTTGACCCGAAATTTTGATTTTGCTCATGTTCCAGAATTTAACTTTTGGATAGGCATTTTCTAGGCATATCTTTTATTCCAAACTCGTTCATGATGTTTGTTGCAGCATCCGGAGTCATCTGCGGGATTTGGCTTTTCTTGCTTTGTTTATTTGCCGGTTAGAGCTACTGGATTATTCTCTTTTGCACATAACCTCAGGCAAGATACTTTGCCATCTTTACTGCTTAAATTTAGTTACATTTTATTTTATTTTATTGTATCTATATTCTATATTTATTATTTTCTTTTTGCTTGTGGACCTAGAGTTGAGAGACTTCCGTCAATAGAATGCATGTCATTGACTTTGTCACGATTGTATCACGAGTTGTGTGTAAGTTGTGAGTATCATGTAGTGGTCACTTGCGTGTTGGCTGATCACCCGTGCGCATGCGTAGGAATAACTGTCAACAGATGCATGTTAGAAGACTTGACAGTTATCTATTATAAAACCGTGTTGTGGAAACGACACGTGTTAGTGTGTCGTGGTTACGATACATGTACAGTATCATTGGAAGGAGGGGACAACTATTAGCGTAGGGGCTACATTTACTTTTTACACACATTTACGAGCCGATAGTGACTCTTATGAGCGCTACCTTCTGTCCCGGGGCCGATAGCGACTCAGATGAGCGTTATTTACTGCCCATGGTCGATAGTGACTCGGATGAGCACTACCTACTGCCACTCTTTATTTACTCTGCTGATCTTACAGCCCCTGCGTAGAACGTTGTCCTCAAAGTGCATATCACATAGAATTTTAGGGACCCAGTTGTGTTATAGTTTTATAGTGTTTATATTTGTAGTTATAATGGCATGTTCTTCCTATATCTTGTTACGTCCCTCTGAGGACCTGGTTATCTCTCCAGGTGTGTGCTTCTGTGATATTGCAGGTGTTCTAGTCGAGGTTGCGATCTTCTCTATTTATTCGTAGATGACGTGTCTTGGGTCTTGCTTTGCTACTTCCGCCAAACCATTTTCGTTTTCATGTATATTTTTCCTTACTTGTTGGTAGTGGATTTGTCTCCGCCCAACGTATTGTACAAAGACTTATTACGGTTGATTATATGATATCTTTTATTATTTATTTATGGATGAGATTAGATTACTCTTGGTTTACTGTATTATACAGCTTATATATTCATACGAGATTTCCATATATTGGAGTATACTTCGTATGTATGCAGCTGGCATGGATACGTACCTATCCTAAGTATTTTGGGACTGGGGCGTTACATATTTTTGTGGTGGCCCATGCAGGTCAAGTTTGTCACTTCGGTTACGTTACTGTACCGATGTGAGCCTGCAACATAGGATTAGAATCTAGGAATCTCATCCATACAGCTTGACCTCTTCCCTTGGCTTCAAATTCCGAACTCTCGTTCGACTTCCTTGAATTGCATCTTGCTTGATTCCTTACTACCGTTGATTCTTATTTTCGTGCTTAGTGTCAACTAGGAAGATGATTACACTAGTATATGCTCATAGGTCACACACATGGCTAGAATGGTTATATTGGCAATTAGAATACATTCAAGACTCTAATTGAGTTAAAAAGGCTTTTTTAGTGTGATTTAATGATTAGTAATTTGTAAAGTAGGATATTACGAAGAAAAATTTTAATCTTGAGATTTCTAAATAGTAAACACAATAGGATTGATAATGCCGAAAAAAAGCTAGATTCTTTATACCATTGATTTAAGAAATTGATTGGATTTTTGAGTTTTGATACTTATGAATTATGGGTTATAGCTATACAACTTTGAACAAATATAAAATTGATTGATTTTCGAGTTGTAATATTTATGATTTATTGGATTATAGTTATACACCTTTGAACAGTTACAAATTTGGTTTAAAAATGATCTTACATTTTAATTGTGGCAGAAGGAATTATTTAAATTGAGTCGTACAAGTTACGGTTAATATGTTTATTAAAATTTTAAATTTTTTGTAGAAGTAATGATTTTTAAATTTTTGGTTTAAAATATTTGAATGTTATGAAAACAATTTCTGAGAATTTTTTTTCTATATTTTAAATTGTGTCCTATGATTGAGGATTTACAAATCTATTTTGATTTTGGTTTTTTTTAAAAAATTGTGAATTTGGATACCAAATTTTGTAAAAGAAAAAATAATTTTATGACTGATAAGATTATTTGAAAATTTAGTTTAATGTTGGATTGCTAATATCACAAATTTTGAAATAAAATAGAAATATATTAATGATGTGATAAGGTTGGTTTGATTGATCAAATAAAGTTACCATTTAAAAGTTATGATTATGTTGGAATGACTTAGTATGAATAGAAGTTATAATTGATGAGTGCATTAAAATATTGAGCTAAAATTTTGAGATTGCTTTATACGTGCTAGAAATTTTTATCTGAGGAGCTATTAGTTTTGTAGAGTTTTAAAGTTATGATTGATTATGGATATTTTATATATAGATTCATGATTCATGAACTCTTGAGTTTAAAAGTTGAATTGAAAATGTAAAATTTTGAAAAAAGTCAGTAGTAACATGATAAAAATTTGCTTTGAGATTTATGAAAGTGATTTAAATTTTTTATGATGAATTTGAACGGCTTGGAGTGAATACAAATTTTGGTGGTTTATTTTTGAAAGTTTATTTTTGGAACTTTTGGAGAAAACTTGAGCTAAAATCTTAATGGTAGGCCATCAAGATAGCTCTAATAAGATAGATGTACTCCACACTAATTGTCATATCACTCATGACCATGATAGTAGTATGTACACAAGTGTTGTTAGTCATCTACCAAACTATGCGACTGTATCCCAATCTTGACTTACTCGACCTTTCCCCGTGACCTACTAACCGTTGCGGATTGAATAATGAATTGATCGCTCCCTGACTGTATTCATCTACAAGACTATCTTCTCACTAGAATTGTGTCCCTAAATTATTATTTTACTGGATTCCTTAAATAAATTTTATCTCATGATCTAACTTGATCTCCTTTATTTTTGTGCATAAATTGTCACCCCATGAACTCCCACTTTCTATTTTAGATATTTTTGTGTCCCATACCGTGACTTGATTTGGGAGTGTAAAACTAGTTGTTACCTTCCATAAAATTTTATATGCGAGGCCTAGACGAGCCCACGTACCTGTAGACATATCATGCCCCACTAAATTCCATCTCCTTATACTATATTTTATGATATGACTTTTCGGTCCAAATGGCTAAAATAATTCTTTACCATGGCACCGATATATTTTTGACCATGGAAAGGGACGCAACCTCGACTCAATTCTTTTGACCCGGTGTGTGATTGTGTTCTAGTTGATTTCTTAAATGCTTAAATTTGTGCTTTATCTTGATTGTTTGACCCATTGTTCCATCACACTACTAGCTTAACTCTTGTAAGTTGGGTAGAATACCTCACAACCAAACAAATCCTCTGTCCTTATGAATCATGTTGGTAAGTTCACTTAGACTATAAATTCAGAGGAACCATCCTTATCTAGTCTACCAAGCCATAAATAAAGAAACACTAGGACAACTGTATAGGCCCAAACTTCGGACGAGCCTTAATTTTAAAAGATCTTGGACTGTTTAAAAATTCTTTCATCATTACCTCCCTCACTTGTAGTTCAACAATCTGATGCTGCTAATGTAGCCTTAGTTTTGCAAGCTTATCTTTTCGACCTCGATCATGACATAATTTATTGGGTGCACCCACTAACATATTGTCTAATCAGAACCAGTGCATAATGGTCTGATCAACCTATTGCACTTTGGTTCACTTTTTATATATTATTCTACGGGGATGGAGACATATTTAAACTTGCCCTAGAGTCTCATCCACGACACATTGAAAACTCCCTTCTGAATTATTTTTGTCGCCCGTGAACCTCGTATTTCGTACTCGATAGCATCGTCTTTGAACTCCTTACTGTTTTATCTTTCACTTATGTTTGGGAAGACAAGACACTGTACTTGATAGATAGACGCAAGAGATCACCTTTAGTTTCCCTATCAGTTATTTTCCTTACGAATTTAGATAGCAACCGACAGACCCATGTGGCTATATCCTCGCCTTCGACTACACTTTCCTTTCCTCAATCCTAAATTTTTATCGTGCCTTCCAATCATTCTTGAACACACGAGAGTGATTCTAATTATCACTTAATCAAACCCTCGACCAAGATGATTAATATCCAGTTTTCTATTAAGGAACCACATCTTCCAAGTGTCTAAATTATTCTCTTTGGTCTACTCAATTCCTTACTATTTTCTAAATTGGATTATCAAAATTTTGTTACCTTCACTAGCAACCCTTATTTAATACCATAACCTTGACGTATCTTCGTATATGTCGAATTCAAAATTTTCTAATGCATGGTTGTGTCGAACGCCCTTTCATCGCCTCCTCCAAAAATTTAATTGTATTTTGGTATTGGCAAACTCTTTCTATCCCTCAACCCTATCTACCCTATTATTCCTAAATTTCGAGGACAAAATTCTTGTAAGTAGGGTAGGATGTAAAACCCCTAATTTTTCTTATTTTTTTATTTAAAAAGACTTAAAAATTTATTTTATGTAATTTATAATTTTTATTAATTATTAGAAATGAGCTTAGCCATTGTTGAGTTTTGGAGCACTAGACGACCATGACCTTTAGCGCGGAAGTTGTAGCAGTGTGCCTTGACTAGTATATTAACCATGCCAGGGGAAGCCTAGCCATGGTGATGTCCAAACTAGGAAAACCAGGCTAAGTTGTGAATGGACTTATTTAAATTATTTTAATATTATTTTATATATTGATTTTTAGATGACCCGGTTTGTCCAATTCAGCCCGAACAGGGCCCGAACCAAATTTAAGTCCATGCAGGCATGTGGTGTGACCAAGGTGGCCATGTAGACATATTTTAGGTACTTAGAAATATTTTTTAAATTATTTTAGAACTTTATGTACAATTCCTAATTATTTAATTATTTGTGCAATTATTGGTATTTTATTATTAAAAATATTTTGTAACATGTTGTATAATTTTCTGGACTCAAATAAGGGTGCGTGGTAAGTTCACCCATTGGACTATTTTTTTTATTATTTTATTAAAGTTAATTTATGGTGACTAAATAAACAGATTTATTCTATTAGATATTATTATTATTATTTAGTTAATTTTATTGTCAAATGAATTTAACTATATATGTACATATAATTAAATTGATTTTATATATGGGTAGATAAGATTAAAATTTTTCTTTAAATTTGTGGAGATTTTGGAGGTATATATATAGATATGTACATATATATATATAGATATATATAAAAGAGATAAGAAAAAAGTTAAAAGATTTGTTTAAAAAAAAAGCAATGAGTGGTCGGCCCCACCATATGGGAACCGACCACCCAAACAAATGAATAGCAGTAGCAGCAACATTAGGCCGCCCAACCCCATTAGCAGCAGCATAGTATGAGCCGACCCCCCTTCCCTTTTAATATATACATACATATATATATATATATATATGACCTAATCCTAATTTCTTCTCCATCTTCTTCCTCCTCTCTCCTCCATCCTCCTCCCTCTCCTCAGCGTGCGTGTCAGCCTCACCGGAGCGACAGCATCCCCGCCTCCCGACCGTCACGGCGACAGCAACAACAACAACAAACACCCACAACAACAACAGAAATCAACATCAAGGTATCCCACTTCCCCGATCGATCTCTCTCTCATTTTAAATCCGTTTTTAGATCCATAAATTCATGTAGAACGCCCACATGACCCTCTTCGAGATCCCCCAGGTGGATTTTGACATGGCCATCCAACTTGCTTGAAAAATCGAGACGAAGTTGGAGAAAAACTATTTTTTCTGGAATATTAAAAACTGTTTTGAAACATCAACTTGTCGGCCACTTTTCTTTACGTACATTAAAATTTTGTAGAAACTAATTAAAGACAGTCAAAGAAAATATAACCGAGATTGTGACGCACCTTCTGGATTCAGTTTTCATCTAGCATGTAAAAAGTTACACATAGTTAAAGTTCTAAAAAAAATGTAAAATTTCGTTTTCAAAAAAGTAGAAAAACACCCCGATACGGCATCCATCCCGACAAACCGGGCGACGTGGTCGCACACTATATGCATCGAAAGGCGCGTATGGATGTTGTCGACGTGTGGAAACTGACGGAACCCGATTTCGTTGCATGTGCGCAACGAAATCAGTGCGTATCCGTCGTGATACCCTCGTATCGACCCTTTGCAAATTAAGTCACAACTTCGTGTACACTCATCAAATCGCGACGAAACTTGCGCCATTGGACTCGAAATATTTTTCTGGTACTGTGAGCCAAGTTTGGTTCAATTCTGAGAAGGTTGACTGGGACGCTATTTTGGCGGGCCCACAATCTTACTCAACGGGCGATTTTGTGCACGGCCCACCGGAATCCAAAATTGGACATATCGTTGGGTTCGTCTCATCAAAACAAATTTGTAGACATGTAGTTTGACGACTTTAGAGACCGTAGATTCTGACGCGTATTTCGGTGCAAAGCAGGTCCAACGGCGGACATCGTTTTGACCCAAAATTATGATTTTGCCCCTGTTCCAGAATTTAACTTTTGGACATGCATTTTCTAGGCATATCTTTAATTTCAAACTCGTTCGTGATGTTTGTTGCAGCATCCGGAGTCATCTGCGGGATTTGGCTTTTCTTGCTTTGTTTATTTGCCGGTTAGAGCTACTGGATTATTCTCTTTTGCACATAACCTCAGGCAAGATACCTTGCCATCTTTACTGCTTATATTTAGTTACATTTTATTTCATTTTTGTATCTATATTCCTTGTTTATTATTTTCTTTTTGCTTGTGGATCTAGAGTTAAGAGACTTCCGTCAATAGAATGCATGTCATTGACTTTGTCACGATTGTATCACGAGTTGTGTGTGAGTTGTGAGTATCATGTAGTGGTCACTTGCGTGGTGGCTGATCATCCGTACGCATGCATAGGAATAACTGTCAATAGATGCATGTTAGAAGACTTGACAGTTATCTATTATAAAACCGTGTTGTGGAAACGACACGTGTTAGTGTGTCGTGGTTACGATACATGTACAGTATCATTGGAGGGAGGGGACAGCTATTAGCGTAGGGGCTACATTTACTTTTTACACACATTTGTGGGCCGATAGTGACTTTTATGAGCGCTACGTTCTGTCACGGGGCCGATAGCGACTCAGATGAGCGTTACTTACTGCCCATGGCCGATAGTGACTCGGATGAGCACTACCTACTGCCACTCTTTATTTACTCTGCTGATCTTACATCCCCTGCGTAGAACGTTGTCCTCAAAGTGCATATCACATAGATGGTTAGGGAAACAGTTGTGTTGTAGTTTTATAGTATTTACATTTGCAGTTATAATGGCATATTCTTCCTGTATCTTGTTACGTCCCTCTGAGGACCTGGTTATCTCTCCAGGTGTGTGCTTCTGTGATATTGCAGGTGTTCTAGTCGAGGTCATGATCTTCTCTATTCATTCGTAGTTAACATGTCTTGGGTCTTGCTTTGCTACTTCCGCCAAACCATTTCCGTTTCCATGTATATTTTTCCTTACTTGTTGGTAGTGGATTTGTCTTCGCCCAACGTATTGTATAAAGACTTATTACGGTTGATTATATGATATCTTTTATTCTTCATTTATGGATGAGATTAGATTACTCTTGGTTTACTGTATTTTACAGCTTATGTATTCATACGAGGTTTCCATATATTGGAGTATACTTCATATGTATGCAGCTGGCATGGATACGTACCTAGTCCTAAGTATTTTGGGACTGGAGCGTTACAACTTCGTACAAAACGCACGAATTACCTCGGATACGCGTCGGAGAGGAGGAGGACAGCGAGGGGAGGCTCACCGGAGGGTCACTGGAGGTAGGGGTGTCGTGGTGGCGGTGCGCGACGGCGGCGGCGCCGCTGTGCGGCTACGGTGGCAGCTGATGCTGCCGTTCATGCTGCTGTTGCAGCTGCTGTGCTGCCACTGCTGCAAATGCGGCTGCTGCTTGCTACGCATGGTGGCGGCGGCTGCGTACGGGGATGGCGTGTGGTGGTTGTGGTGGTGCTGGTGAGGGTATGGTGGTGATGATGACGATGTTAATGGTGGTGATGGTGTTTATGAATAAGAAGAAGAAGAAGAAGAAGAAGAAGAAGAAGAAGAAGAGAGGGGGTGGGGTGTATGTGCTATGAGTAGAGAGAGGGAGAGATATTAAAGAGAGAGAGGTCGGTTATGGAGGGAGTGTGTATGTCGGCTGAGAGAGAGAGGGGGGTGGGGTGTTGTGCTGGTGATGGGGGGTTGTGTGTGTGTGAGTAATAAGATAGAGAGAGAGATATATTTGAGAGGAGAGAGATATTTGTATATATGTATATATTTATATTATTTAGAAAAAGAGTGAAAGATATTTATTAAGTAAAAGAGAAGGAATATTTTAAAATAGAAAAAAGAGGAATTGTGTGAGGGTGTTCATAAGGGGATAACATGGAG
The DNA here is from genome assembly GCA_029216955.1 of Iris pallida. Taxonomy (NCBI): domain Eukaryota; kingdom Viridiplantae; phylum Streptophyta; class Magnoliopsida; order Asparagales; family Iridaceae; genus Iris; species Iris pallida. Next base: position 1,478,005 of record JANAVB010029618.1, read on the forward strand.
CTTGGATTTGGGTTCGGTTGAGCTGGGTCGGGTCAAAATCGAATTTGGCGAAATAATAGATTAATTCTATTTTTAGGGGTTTATGATCATGGGTAAATAAGTAGCATGCGGGGGCTCAATTAAATGGGACACAAGCATCATGTGGGTAGTAGGCTTCATGTGGGCCAGGTCCATATGTTGGTTGACAGGTTTGGGTCGAAAGGGTGTTCCAATTTCGAGTCGAAGATTAAATGTGACTCCATGGGACGAACTAAAATTGGGTCTCGTGTCAGAAAAGTTGTGCGAAGCAAATGAAGTACAAAATGGTGTGTCTGAGTGGGACACGAAGGTCATGGGTGTAGGGTGTAGGGTGTCTCGAGTAGATAATTTATGAGGAGTTGGTTTGGAGAAAACGACTAGTCTTGTGCTCCTAAATTAAAAGTCATGACGATGTGCATATAATGATGAAAGATAAAAGTGGAAAATTCATTAATAATTATTCAACGATCAAATAGCCTAAATTGATTCGAAGTTGTGCGATGCAAAAAGAGCACAAGGAAACGAGTTTGAGAGGGACACTTTATACCAAAATAAAGATAATCTGGTCTACTACAAAACTCATGAAGAGAGTTTTCAGAGATTGGCATCTCTGACGCTCCAGAAGTCAAAGTCACGAAAAAAAACATTTAATGATAAAAAATAATTATAATAAAAAATTTATTAAAAATAATTCTTTTAAAAAAATTAAAATAAACCCTAAAATTCAGGGGGCTTACAATACAGGACCAGAAAAATGATATGGTCATGTTGGCGCAAGTTTCGTCTCGATTGGACGAATGTGCTCGAAGTAATTAGAGAATTTTGAAAAAAGTCGATACGGTGAATTTCGACGGATACGTATCAAATTCGTCGCGCGCACGCAACCGATTCGAATTTCGTCAAAGCCCCCACGTGCACGAAACGCACCTTTCGATGCTTTCGGTTTACGACCACGTTGCCCGGTTTGACGGGACGGATCTCATATCGAAAAAAGTTTTAAATTTTTGAAAACAGATTTCATGGTTTTTCGTGGTTTTTTTTAAACAAATAACTTCGCATCTAATGGATAAAAAACAGAAACTGTAAAAATAGGTTTTTAGTTCTATAAGTCTTCTAAAATATTATTCAAAAAGTTTTCGAAAATCTTAAGCAGATTGACAGGAATTAGTCCTCAAACAAGGGTATATTGACTGTTATAGGAACTATTCAAGAACAGTTTTCGTCGAGTTTTGGGTTCATTTTTAAGGTCAATTTCTATTCGAATTAATTCGAACTAATTAAAGGGTTTAAAGAGGTTAGGGTTGTGATCATACCTGATAGATTGGTTCAAAAAACGGTCGAGTAATGGTGGAGAAATATCATCGCAAATGTGCCCAGAAGCTACTACTGCTGTTGCAGCGCCTGGTGGTCTGTGGTGTATGTGCGACCATTCTGTCGCCGGACGACGGCCACTACGGTGGTGCGCGCAAGGTCATGGTGGCGCGTATACGGGGTCCAAGTTTCCAGGGGGTAGCCTCGCTCGATATAGTTAGGGTTTGCGAGAATTCTTTCTCGTTCTTATTTATAGGTGCTGTCGATTTTGGCTTTGATCGGGTTATACTAGGATTCAGTATCTCGCGAGATGTTCCACATCTTACGAGATATTAGGTGTTTTTTCTCTCCCTTATATATATATTTTTCTCTCCCATATATATATATATTTTTCTCTCCCTTATATATATATATATATATATATATATATATATATATATATATATGTATATATATATATATATCCAATAAATCTAAAAATATATCCTCATAACACATTTTATAGTGTTGGCCTTGTACATAAAAATAATATTTATCTTATAAATAATCTAACATACCAAATAATATTCTTTTGTAATTATAAAAACAATAATAATAGCAACAATAATGATAACAAATAAGAAAAATCAATATTAGGTGTACATACCAAAAATATAGATAGACTAAAAATCCCAACATGCATAAGGATATCTAAGAAAATTATTTAGCATACTTTTAAATCTCTTTTAAATATCAAATAATTATTCATATCTATATACTATATATAATAATTACTTAGAAAAGATATTTAGTAGAGCACTTAAGGTAAAATACGATATACACACATAAAATATATCGACACGGACGTCTTTGGACACACTACATGATTACATGGGCTTGGGTCTGGTTTGGGTCCAGTTTGACCAGTTTAGCACAATTGGGTCTCTAAAAAGTCAAATGATATAATTAATAAATAATTAAATCGTCTATAGGGGTTAAGTCGCAACTGAATGGTTTTTCTAGTTGGGACACACTTATGGCTCGGCCTTCCCTACCATGGCTAAAATACTAGTCAAAGGACACAAATACGCTTGCCATACCCAAATTTTTAGTCGTTATGCATCTCAAAACTTAACTATGACTAAGGCTATATATTTATATAATATTAGGCTATCAAAATATAATCAAATATATACAAAATTGTACTTAATCCTACCTGGCTGTAATAAATCCCAAAAATAATCCATAGTAATTCTACTAAGTCATGGCAACTTAACATGGCTCTACCAAGTAGGGTTGGCTAGGTTAGGATCCAAATATATTTCTTAATTAAATCGAACTCGAAAAGTCAACCCATGAGTCTCTTGTGCCATTTGTAATTAAATAGCACATGGGGACTCGATTGAGTGGCACACCCTTGGCATGTGCATCGTAGACTCAAAATGGGTCAAAACCACATATTGGTCAAATGGTTTTGATCAAAGTTGAGTCATGAACTCAAGTTGGAAGTTAGGTCTAGAATTACGATAAATAATCAAATTGCCTAAAATTAACCCAAAGTTGTGCGAGTCAAAAGAATGCTAGGAGACAAGTTTGGATGGGACATGATATATCAAATTGAAGGTCATCATGTCTACTACAAAACTCATAAATGACGTTTCGAGAGATGGGCATGTCTTGTGCTCCAAAAATCAAAGACACGAAAAAGTACATAAATAATCATAATTAAATATACAATATAACCTAATAATTAGAAATACTATAAAATAAATAAAAAAATAATTTCCAAAAATTAGGGTCCTTATATTAGGGAAGAGCGCTGCCAGTGAAGCATACGAGCACGAACTGCTCTGTCCATAGCTAACTCGACGCATCTGAGTTCTCTGATGGAGTTCGTCGTCAAAATCGAAGCTTCTTTGAACGAGAAGATCCACAAACCACTGCCTACCAACTTGCCAAGGAAGAGGCTCACGGCCATCGAAAGTCGAGTTCATTCATGACATAGAGTAGGGTGAAACAAGAAATGAGCAAACCCCAACTCTGTAATACAACTATTTATAGGCAAACGTATGATCAAACCCATGCACTAAGTGACAGTCTCCCCGAAGTTAATGCGATGAACCTAACATTAACGGCAATGAATCTGCCATCTTGATTTCAACTAAGTCAAAGTTATTTATTTCGAGCCTCAAAACGCTCGACGTGGTTGACCAAAGGTGATGCGCCCCACAACTAATAAGCTCCTCAGTTTCATGTGCCTCATAACTAATGCACTTCATGGTACATGCGCCCTACAGACGATGCGCCTAGATTGGCTCTCCGCCCATCGAGCATTTAATGTTGAATGCCAGAAGGTAGTAGCACGCGACTCGAAGGCAGTAATGATGACAGTTTCCATAAAAAATGAAGGGGCGCCTACGTCAGCACACGTAGACGTAATCATTACTTACAGCTATATTTTGCCACATGGTTGACCTGTCCAAATATAGCATGCACCCCTAAAGCCATGCGCCTAGACTTGCTATTAATCCCCCAGAAGTCATATGCCAAGTCTTCTCATGCGATGGATCCCCTAAGCGCATCAAATATCTTTGAGCAATGTACACGCCCCACGTGTCGTTGACTCAGTCATGCTCATGAACGGGTGCCAACCACCCAAGATCTTAGCAACAAATGAATCTCAATAACTGTCACGTGTCAGCTCATCCGCAGTCCAACAGTGCAGTTACACTAGATTTAGTTCAAGCTTCCCGGACGTAACGTCCGTGCGCCCAACAAAGTCATGTACGTAGTGCTCCTACGTGTAAAATTTTTATGCGTGCATTGCATATGCGTGCATGAATGGATCATTCCACCATCTATAAATAGAAGGATCATTCCTTCATTTAACCGCCCCCCCTCCTCCGGATTTATTCACACATTCATAGAGTCAGGCTTACTTCAAGAGAGCCGAATCGCCCTCCAGCCGAAGACTTGCATTTGCCTCATGATCGTCGTCAGATCGTCAACGGAGTAAAAAAAATCAACCCTCCATCGCCACTCGTCCCCAGAAAAAACAAATTGTACTCGAAAGATCCCACCGAGGATCTAAGTTGTACTTGTTTCGTTTGCTCAATACAAGTTTCTCAATACTTTTTAATGGCAAATAAACATGAGCAGTATTATCAATTCATTTTCAGGCATCAATTCACATTAGCAGTTCAATGTTCAAGTGTTATTCCGTCACGATCCGCACCCGCTATAAGGGCACGTGCACGTGACAACGCCCAGCCCTCACCGTAAAAACGGCGTGGAACGTTGTAGGTTTTCTACTCTAAACAGTTTATATATATATCAAAACCTGTCGAGAATATGGTCAACTCCGAACGGAGGACAAGCAATGATAATATATGAATACTCAATCACAACTCTAAGATAATAAGTAAAGACTGAAAGATAAAGACAATAAGACTATAAAATATAACATGTCAAGTCCAAACACAAATAATATACAAGTCTAAGTCCAAGTCTCTAATACAATCCAAAATATAACATAATAACACAAGTAGCAAGCTGGAGACAAGGTCCAGTCCAAAATGTCTATTCTAACTAAGCTAAGCTAAAGGCTCGTCGGGCGGAGCTAAGCCCTGCTGAACCAAGGTCTCCAAGTCTACGCCCACTACGTCAACCGGACCGTAGTAGGTAGGACAATCCTCTTCGCCACAATCTGTAAAATTTTGTCAACATATCCAGTCATGATGGAACGAGCACAAATCTCAATAACAGTTCTAGTTAGACGATATTGAAAATGTAGCAGTAAATAGAGAGAATCTATGAAGTAAATGATGTGTACATGAATCATGGTAAGGCATGTCAAGACTGTAATCTGAATGTAAGAACAGGAAAAATAGTATAACTCATGTACAAAAATCTGGAACTATATCTATGTGAGTTTAGTATTAGTTTCAACATGTGATCGACTTAGAACTTGATACAATGTTTGGCCTGGCTAATCATACGTGAGTGTATGATTAACACTATACAATGAGAATACTATAGTGATACAATGATGATATAATATAATACTATGGGGTATTGATCACATATCTACGCTAACACCCTCATCCCTGACTAATATAGTGGATCCAGTCATGACACGTCATGATACGTATTCTCTGAGGAGGTCGCGAGCCTACGCAGGAATCGTATCTATACAATGAACAATAAACAATGAAGACTTGCCCAGTATATACCATATATAAGAGGAATAACATCTTATGACGGGATCCAGACAAATATCAATCCGTGTGAACAATGTGTCAAGAGAACAAGGATAATCTACACTAAATACTAGAAACAAAGACGATATCATAAAACAAAAATATTATCAGAGAATATACTCGCCTGTACTGTGATGGATAAGTCAACTGAGTCCAAGATAAGTGCCTCGAGGACCTATAGATAGAATACTATATCAATATAATGGTTTGGAAGTGAAATTAAATCATACTGAGTCGAAATAGGTCAAGACACGTCAAACTAAGTCAATCTAGGTCAACCAAGGTCAAACTAGATGGTACAGGGTTAATCTAAGTCATATTAGGCCTAACAAAGTCATACTAGGTCAAGACAGGTCTAGTTAGTTCTACCTTGGTCATAGGAGGACATTGGAAGTCAATCCGAATCAAACTAGGTCGAAAGTTGACTTACAGTTGATTTTTGGTCATCGGATCAATTCTGGTCAACTCTAGGTCAACTCTAGGTCAACCCTAGGTCAATGGTGACTAATAGTTGACTTTTGGTCAACTGCTCAAGTTTAACAGAATTTGGGACTAAATTGGGTAAAGTGTTGACTCATAGTTGACTTTTGGTCTAAAAAGTCAACCGTGGTCAACCGAGGTCAAGGCTAGGTCTAGGCGACTATTTCTAATCATTACCAACCCCTACTACCTATATCCAAGTCCATCTTGGACTCGGAAACTCAAATCTTGGCCGTGGGCCAATATCCTATTTTACCCTTAAAAAGGGTAAAATTCTAACTTAGGCAATTATCAAGTTAGCCTACCTACGCTTGGTATTTCGACCCGAGCTCCCTAGGGTAGTAAGATACTAACCTATACATACGTTACCTACCAAGATACCTAGGTAAAGTGGACATCCAGTCCATCTTACGGCCCATTGGCGAAATCTTAAATATTTCAAGATACGCAATGGTACGGCGCGATACCGGCGCCTACGACCCCGATTTCAACTCGGGAGCCTACCCGCAAAATCTAATTCACGTATTCTAGGCCTACGCCAAGTTTTGTCGCGTTCCGATACTCGGAGCTCGATTTCACCCTCTAACTCGATTTCTCCTAAATCGATTTCCTATTTTCCCTTCCCCGTATCCTACACTACTCCTCCTTCCCTTCTACTTCTTTTTCCTTCCTTTTCCTTTATTCTATTTCTCATCCTTACTCTTATTCTTCTACTTCTCCTTATCCTTTTTCCTCCTTCTCATCTTTTCCCTATTCTAATTATTCTTCTTAAATCTTCTTCTTTTCTTCTTCTAATTCTCTTTTAACTCTTTTTCTTATTTTCTTCTAACTTTCTAATTCTCTTCTTCTTCTAATTCTCATCTAAACTATCTAGTTATCTACCTATATACATATATATATACACATATATATACGTATCTATTATATACCTATATATGTATGTAGGGGGGGGTTATATGGGGGCTATGTGGGGGATTAAATGCTGATGCGCTGCTGCCCTATATGCTGCTGCTAGCTGCTGGCAGTACTGCTGCCTGCTGCTGTCGGTTTGTGGGGGGGGGGGGGGGGGGGGGGGGGGGGGGGCAGCAGCTCCTTAACCCCCCCCCCCCCCCCCCCCCACAGCAGCTGCCCCTGCTGCTCCTATTTCCCTTCACTCCCTCCCTCTATATATATTTTTTTTTCCTATATATATATATATATATATATATATATATATATATATATATATATATATATATATATATATATATACTTAAAATATATATATATATATATATATATATATATATATATATATATATATATATATATATATATATATATATAGATATATATATATATATATACTTATCTATCCATCTAACCATCTATCTATCCCACTATATATATATATAAACACCCACATTTCTATATGTAAACACACACACACACATACATATTTATATATATACACACTCACTCTCACACAAGCACACACTCACACAAACTCACACAAACTCTCACAAACTCTCACCACCACCCTCATGACACACACTCTCTCACACACACTCACACAAGCACACCCACACACTCTCTCACACACTCACACAAACTCTCACAAAACTCTCACACCATTCTCACACCACACAAACACATACACTCTCACTCAAGCACATTCACATACACACAACACACCACCACCACCATCTCATGACACTCATTCCCACCACAACTCTCACACACCATCACCACTACCATTTCCTCTACACACACATATACACATATAATTATATATATACACATATATATATATCATATATATATATACCACTCTTAATATAAAAACCCCTAAAAATCCCTAACCTAGATTTCTAGGGAAACCTATAAAAATTGTGGGCAAAGTGTAGAGAATTCTCTTCTCAACATTAATGGTGAAGGAAATAAATGTAAAGGAGAATTAAATGGGGAAATTTGAAGCTTACCTAAGGTTGGTTTGCTTGAAGGAAGAAGAGCTTGAAGAAAGAAAGAAATTAGAGAGAGAGAGAGAAGTATTTCTTAGTGAAGAAGAAAGAGGGGGGGGGGGGCTCTACTTGGCCGGCCAAAGGGGGAGGGGTTATTGGGTTTGGGTGAGGCCCATTAGGCCCCCAAACCCAATAGACTTGGTTTAGGTTGGTTCGGGTTTGGTTCGGTTCGATTCGGTCAAATTCTAATCAACTAATTAATCTCTAAAATGACTAATTAAGTCATGGAAATAGGGTTTATGGTTTCTAGCCTAATTAGGATAGTATGTGGGCCAAACCCAGCTAGTATGTGGTTCCTACTAGGGTCCAGGCTACCCGGGTCTCCAACTTAAGTCCAAATTGGATAAAATTTAAACCAACTCAAACAAATCCCTAAAAATTATATAAAATCAAATAAAATTCCTAAAAATTATAAAACTTAAAAATGACAAAAATACCCCTAATTCGAAAACTGGGGGTGACATATTCATCTCAACAGTATTCAATATGAGCGTCTCAACTATTCAGCAACTAAAGCATAGGACATTTAGGAACAAAATATAGCAACACACTACTCCATTTTATTAAGCATGAAGGAGTAGGAGAGAAGGGATGGTTCCACTCACTTGCACAAATGGTCGTCCTACTCTGATTACATATATGCTTAACGGGTCCTCGAGAGATGATTTGACATAAAGAACGATATTTTTCACTTGACATAGCCACACTAGCAAGCCATGTTTCATAACTCATCCCATCAGGCAAACTAAAAAGACTGAAGCAATCTCAAATCTCTTGATTTCCAACATAAATCGTGGCCCAATATTCTGATCGAATCCAACAAGCCAACCAAATTGCCTCGTGCAGAGCAGGACATTACAGGGATTAGGGAACATGAATAGAATAGAGGAGAGAATAGAAGAAAGCTTTCTAAAAGAAGTAGCAAGAGCAGGAGTAGCAACAAAACAGTATGTCTAAATGTATTTCTTAAATTAAATGAGTTGAATTTTATATTTATTTATTTATTTAATTAGATAGTCTATAATTCCAAACCCTAACAATGTAACCTAAAAATTCTAACCATAACCCTAAAATTTGAACCTTAACCCTAATCTTAACCATAAACCTAACCCTAACCCTAACCATATAACCCTATAACATGTGCCCTAATATATAACCCCAACCATATAACCTTAAAACTCATACCCTAACCAATAACCCTAACCCTATAATCCTGAAACTTGTATCCTAAACGTGTAATCTAATCCTATCCCTAACCCCAATGCTAACCCTAGCCATAAAACCATAACCCGAACTCTAAAACACTAACCCGATAACCATAACTTAGACTCTAAAACACTAACCCGATTCGAATTATTTTGACGTCGTTCATTTACAGATGGTTGGCCAAAACAATGACGTATTCTATGTGGACCCACTACTCAGGTTATTATCAACGTTGTCCGGCTCATACATCTAGTTTTATATTTGTCGGATATGTATATTGTCACCTCACGATCCCAAAATATCGAGGACCCAGACACGTGACAGTGACTATCTATATATCTAAGTGGACTTCAGCCCTACTCGATACATATACGTTATCCAGAATTGGATGAAAACTAAGTCTATCATCACTAAATAAATATCAATCCACTGAATATGAATAACACAAATGAACCATGTACAATAACGGTGATTAGCCACTAATATACCGATTAGAACAAGCTCGGAAAAAAGGCAATTTCAAAGGGCACCCCCAAAGTTACTTGGGGCTAGCCCTTACTTGGGGGCAGCTCAAGAAGGTGGAACTTTTACTGGGGACAGCCCAAAAATTACTTGGGGCTAGCCCACCTTGGGATTTTCAGAGGCGGCAGGGACAAGGCGGCGATGGTGAGGGCGGGGGCAAGGCGGCGAGGGCGAGGGCGAGGGCGGGGGAGTTTCCAGAGGCGACGAGGGAGGTGCAGATCGACGGGGTCGAGGAGGAGGAGGTGGAGGGCGACGGAGAGGGGGAGGGCGGAGCGGAGGGGGAGGGATCCGAATGGTTGGGGGATGGCTCCCGGCCGCACTGTGACGCCCCAGATCCAGAATACTGGAGAGCGGGGACGTACATAGCCAGCTACGTATATTGAAATGGAATCCACCTCGCTATAACGGTCACGGCTGTCTAGATATATGAGGGTTTAACTACAAGCCAACAGTCTCCTATGGTCATGAACAAGCCTATTGTCTCAATCTCAAGCAAGCAATAATAGTTACAAGATGTCAGAGCACCAAATATATAATAGCAAGGCGTCCTATACATTACATATTGGATGATCATGAAGCTAGTCGTACAAAATGTCAATACTAGCAAGAGTTCAGTCATACATGATCAACCCTAGGATTTGTTAATCATGTTACAGCCCGTAGGCAGACGTAAGTAAATATGCATCGAGCTAACAGGTGCTCGGCGGCTAAACATCTCAAAAGAATAATTTTATAATGTAGTGAGCGAATCAAAAAGGAAAACCCACTCGTAGCCCGGGTTCCGTCTAGTTGTCACCATTGGACGGTAGATCTTCGGGAGCTGCTCCAAAATCTGGCCACACAAAACCAGCTGGGTCAAACCCCAGAAAGAGCAAGTGCCACAAAGGAGGCCACAAAATAAGAACAAAATCCAGCATATCAGATCATAAGGAAAAAATAGAAGAAAAATACCATTAATAACAAGTACAACAGGACAATAAACGACTAGGGACGTGGAACCATTCCGGGAGCCAGGTTACAACCCTTAACCAAACAAGGACCGGGGTTGTACCCTTCGCCTGAATAGCACCTTGTCTCTACCCATTTATTGTTAAGATAAGTAAAACAAACATGCTCAGGAGAAACCAGGTACTGGGACTAGACGAGACTTAGACAGGGCTGGACACCATCCATTCACAAACGGCCAAACAAATACTACGGCTTACTACTTAACTAACTAAGGTTATCATATGCCTAATTACTAACAAGATGCAAATAAGAAATTCTCAGTCCCAAGCCCTGCAGACTATCCAGTTATCCTTCCGCGGGTTGAGAGTATGGTTGGGTACATTGCCCGGGAGACAATATACCCTTAGGTGACTTAGAGGGTTTAACACATGACAGTGTGCTGGAAATGTGCCCTACTCGTCGGCAGGCTACAAGTCCATTTAAAGCGCCTAGATAACGAGATCGCCTGTGACTGAAAATTCTCCATGAACTATAGTTTGATCTAGTAATTAGCCAAATCCATATTCAGTGCGAATCCCTGACCGTGGTAACCAGGGAGTCACGTCCTAGACATGATACAAGACAAGGCAAGACAAGTGGATTGTACGAAGCAGCAAGAATGAACACACACGGTGTCAAAGTTGGTTATATGAGTCAAATTAGCCATCGCAACAGCATCAAGTCAAGTCAAGTTACAAGTCAGGAGTGCGCCGCCACGGGCCACTATCAAGTTATCCAGTTACAGAGATTAATTATGAATCACATGTTACAAGTTAAGAGCGCACCCCATCGGGTCACTACTAAGAAGATCAGAAGTACTAGAATCATAATCACAGAAATCACAAAAACCGTACTAGTCATAAGCAAAACACCAAAACCGTGCCAGGTCATGTTGGGTCAAGACAGTCGTGTTGTGTGGAACAAGATCTCAGAACTCCAATCCACAAAAGAAGCCAAGCCCAAGGAAAATAAACCAAACCATCATGGGCAAGTAGATTGCGTTGGGGTTCCTGGGGTCGGGTTGCGCTAGGGTCAGATTACGCTAGGGTTGAGCTGCGCTGGAGTCGGGTTGCGCTGGGGTCGAGCTACGCTGGAGTGAGCTGCGCAGGGGATCGGGGTGCGCTGGGAAAATGAACTGCGCTGGGGATCGGGTTGCGCTGGAGAAATGAACTGTGCTGGGGATCGGGTTGCGCTGGGGAAATAAACTACGCTGGGGATCGGGTTTGCGCTGGGGAAATAAACTGCGCTGGGGATCGGGTTGCGCTAAGGAGTGAGCGCGGTTCGCCAAAGGGCGCCGAGCGCGGGTCAGCCCAGCACTAAAGAGCGCTGGCCGAGGAAGGGTAGGCGCGGTTCAGCCCAGCGCTAAAGAGCGCTGGCCGAAGTCTTCTTCTCCAGCAGGCCGAGAGAGAAAACCCAAGAACACCAAAATTCCAAACTTTATAACTTGGCCAAATCAAAACGAAATTTAGATTTTCAAAGTTCTATCTTGTGTAAAATTAAATTCTCTTCCACATGGAAGCCTCAAAACAAGCAAAAATCTAAGTTTAGTAGATCAAAACCAAGAAAATCCAAAAATGATTAAAACTTAGATCTAGAAAATGGAGACTCCAAATCACAAAATGCCAAGTTCTAATGTGGTTCACCATGGCCTAATCTAACTAATGGACAAATAAAATAGGGTTCCTATTTGGTGGCAAGGTGCACTTGCCTATGGAGGTTAGGTGTTGTTTGGAGGAAGGAAGAAGAAGATAGAGAAAATTAATGGAAGAGTAATGAGGAGAGAGAAAAGTTAGGTGGGGTTTTAATGAGGGAGGGTGTGTTGGGTTGAGGGTGGAGTTTAACTAAGGGTAGTCCAAAGCAAACCAAACCAAATCCTCTCCATAAAGAATAAAACCACGCCAGGTCCAAAAACTCAATTTACGAGAAAACTAAAATCCGCAAGTCGAGCCAAAATACAATTACAGACCAAAATTCGAGAAAATAAAATACAGGTCCGAAATACATATGGGCCTAATCAAAAATACGTATTCCGAAATACGGACGTTACAACTCTACCCACCTTAAAAGAATTCCGTCCTCGGAATTTAGATCAAGATGCTTAGAGATGTAAGAGCCAGCTATACTATCCACAAATAAGCTACACTAAGCAAACAATCAAACAATCATATATGCAAGCAAAGGATGGAAAGCATAAGACATAAGGAAGACATTATACCTTACGAGTCAAACAAGTCGGGATATCGTGATCGGATGTCGTCCTCACGCTCCCACGTTGACTCACCGTGAGAGTGATGACCCCAAGCAACACGGACTAAGCTAATAGTCTTGTTCTTGAGTATCTTTTCTCTCCGGTCCAATATAGACACGGGCCTCTCCTCATACGAAAGGTTGGTACCAACAACCAATTCTGAATGGTCCAGGATATAGCTCGGGTTCGGGATGTACCGTCGTAATTGGGACACATGGAATACATCATGTACCTCACTTAGCGACGGCAGAAGAGCGAGACGATAGGATACATCTCCTACTCGCTCCAGGATATCGAACGGCCCTATATACCTAGGACTAAGCTTTCCCCGTACGCCAAAGCGAATGACGCCGCGGTTAGACGAGATCCTAAGGAATACATGGTCGCCGATAGAAAACTCTAAGGGACGTCGATAAGCATCGGCCCAATGTCGCTGGCGATCTTGGGCCACTCGAAGACGATCTCTGATTCTTCTGACCACTTCAACTGTCTGGGCAATCATTTCTGGACCAAGCATCTGCCTTTCTTCAACATCATTCCAGGCTAACGGGGATCTGCACTTCCTACCATACAGGGCCTCGAACGGGGCCATCTGAATACTGGCCTGAAAACTATTGTTGTACGAGAATTCCACCAGGTGCAGGTGATCCTCCCATGAACCACCGAAGTCAAGGGTACAAGATCTCAACATATCTTCAAGAGTCTGGATTGTGTGTTCCGACTGGCCATCTGTCTGCGGATGATAAGCTGAACTAAACTGAAGGTGAGTTCCCAAACTCTCTTGCAGGCTACGCCAAAGTATGATGTGAATCTTGAATCCCTGTCCGAGGTGATACTAACGGGCACACCGTGAAGCCTGACGATCCGCCTGAGATACATTTCTGCCAACTGCGCCATAGACTGCCCAACTCTGAACGGGAGAAAGTGAGCCACCTTCGTGAGCCTGTCAACTATAACCTAAATAGCATCTCGACCAGCTGGGGATCTAGGCAATCCAGTCACAAAATCCATGGTCACATGCTCCCACTTCCATTCTGGAATCGGCAAGGGCTGAAGAAGTCCAGCGGGCCTCTGATGTTCAGCTTTAACCTGCTGGCAAACCAAACACCGAGAGACAAACCGGGATATCTCCCTCTTCATGCCATTCCACCAGAAATGCTGACGAATGTCTCTATACATCTTCGTGCCACCGGGATGAATAGAATACTGTGAACTGTGAGCTTCTGCCATGACCTCCTGTCTGATATCTCCACTGGGTACACAAAAACGAGTGCCGTGTCGAAGTGTACCATCTTCATGAATGTACAACTCAGGCCTTCTTCCTGCCTCACACTCTGCTCTGAGTCACTGAAGCTTGGAATCTGCTGACTGCGCTCTCCGTATCCTCTCAACTATGCTGGACTGAACCTGTAGACTGGTCATCAACGCCACGTTGGTAGGAAGAACCACTTCAATTCCCATATTCTGAAGATCTGCCAATAACTCTGGTTGCGTCGTTAGGAAGTAAACTCCGGCTCTCCTGCTCAACGCATCTGCTACAACGTTGGCCTTCCCTGGGTGATACTGCAAATCCATATTATAGTCCACCAGTAGCTCGAGCCATCTTCTCTGCCGTATGTTAAGGTCCTTTTGGGTGAAAACATACTTCAGGCTCTTGTGATCAGTAAATATCTCCACTCTGTCCCCGTACAAGTAGTGCCGCCAAAGCTTAAGCACAAACACTACTGCCACCAGTTCCAAGTCGTGGGTCGGGTAATTCTTTTCATGATCACGAAGTTGACATGATGCATAAGATATTACCTTTCCATGCTGCATCAAGACACACCCCAATCCTCTGCCTAAAGCATCGCAATAAACTGTGAATCCTCCGGTCCCATCTGGAAGTGTGAGAATGGAAGCCGTTACCAAACCTCGCTTCAACTTCTCAAATGATTCCTGGCACTCTGCTGTCCATACGAACGGTACATCCTTGCGGGTCAACTGGGTCATCGGTGCTGAAATCCTTGCAAAATCTGAAACGAATCGCCGATAGTAGCCGGCTAATCCAAGGAAGCTGCGAACCTTTGCCACTGAGCTAGGTACTGGCCATGTCTCGATAGCCACAATCTTCTGGGGATCCACTTCCACTCCTCCTCGGGTAATGATGTGACCCAAGTACGAAAAGCGATCGAGCCAGAACTCGCATTTACTGAACTTGGCGTATAACTGATGCTCTCTAAGCATCTGAAGGACGATTCTGAGATGCTGCTCGTGCTCTGCTTCGCTCTTGCTGTAGACCAGGATGTCATCTAGGAACACGATCACGAACTGATCCAAGTAAGGCATGAAAATGCGATTCATGAGGTCCATGAATACGACTGGCGCATTGGTTGCTCCGAATGGCATAACAAGAAACTTCCAATACCCATACATCGATCTAAACGATGTCTTCGGGATGTCCTGCTCTCTGACTCTGATCTGGTGGTATCCTGATCGCAAGTCTATCTTCGAAAACACTGAAGCCCCCTTGAGTTGATCAAACAAGTCATCTATCCTCGAAAGAGGGTATCTGTTCTTGATTGTCATCGAGTTTAAGGTACGATAATCTACACATAGCCTGGACGTACCATCCTTCTTCTTCACAAGAAGCATCGGGGCTCCCCAAGGCGATCCACTTGTACGAATGAATCCCTTGGTCGTCAGTTCTTCAATCATTTTGTACAAAATTTCCAACTCTGAAGGCGCCATCCTGTAGACTCGCTCTGATACTGGTGCCGTCCCGGGGATCAAGTCTATAGTGAACTCAATCTCCCGCTTTGGCGGCATCCCTGGAAGTTCTTCTGGAAAGACATCTGGAAACTCTTCAACTATCCGGGGTAACTGTACTGCTGCTACTGCCATCCGCAATACTGGGAGAGGTGGCTCCACTGCGCCTCTGGAAAATGAAAACTCTGGCTCGCCTGGAATGCTGAAAACAACCCTGCCAATGTGGCAGTCTATCCTAGCATACTGGTTCATCAACCAATCCATGCCTAGGACTACATCATAGTCTGCCATAGGAAACTCTATAAATCTAGCGGGGAACTCTCTACCGCTAACTACGATCCGACACGAGGAAAACACTCGATCTACTCCCACAAGACCATTACCAGTAAGTATATTGAGCCTCACTGATAATGACTCGGGCTCCAATCCTATCCGTGTTGCGAATCGTGCAGACATGAATGAATGCGATGCACCAGAATCAAATAATACCGATGCTGGAGAGGAGTTGACGAGAATAGTACCTGCCACTACCTCACCTGGTGCAACCTCTTCTTCCATAGTCATCATCATTGCCTGACCTTGTCCTCTGGCTACGGGTCCCCTCTGCTGGAAATCTCTCTGCCTACTCTGCACTTGAGACTGGGTGTACTGCTGCTGGTTCTGCTGCTGAAATACCTGGGCCTGAGGCAACAATGGCCTTGGGTACTGCTGCTGCATAGGTGCTGGTCCCCTAACCGACGGACTGGTTAGGTTGGAAGAGGACGAACTACCCCTATTCGGGCAGGCTCCTATCTTATGATCTGCCGCTCCACAAGCCAGGCACAATCCCTGCGCCCTACGACAATCTGCCACCACGTGCCCTGGCTTCCCGCAATGAGAACATTCCATCGCGGAAGTCGGCTTCTGCTTCTGCTGCTGCGGGTACGTCGGGGTTGAATGTTGAACCGACGTCACTGAGGCCGCCCGCCTCGGAGTTCCAATGGTCAAACCCCTAGCTGCCGGGGCTGGAGCTGATGATTGGTGCTACTGATTGTGGGACCGCTTCCTACCTCCGGTCCTATCCACGATCCTCTGGGAGGTGTACGCGTGCCTCCTAGCTGCCCTCAATACTGCATCGAACGTCTGGTGCTCGAACTGCTCAAATGCCAACAAGATCTCCAAATGCAGTCCCTGCTGGAACCGCTGGGCCCCATCAAACTCGGTCGCCACCAAGGTGGGGGCAAACCTACTGAGTCTAAAAAACTCAGATGCATAACCGTCGACCGTCCTGCCTCCTTGCTTCAAGTTGGTAAATCTCGTCTGTAGGTCGTACCGAGCTACAGCATCAAAATACTTCGTCTGGAATCTTTCTCTAAACACCGCCCAAGTAACCGGCGCCGCTAATCCCACGGCCTGCGCCGCCCACCAACTGCGAGCTAAGTTCAGCAACTGTAGGCGTACCACCGCCACCTTCTCATTCTCAGGTGTCCTAGCTGCTCCACAACCACCTCGGTATCCTGAAGCCAAGCGTCCGCGGCAATCGCATCTTCGCTGTCGCCGAAGAATGGAGGGTTCAAGCGCTTGAAGCTGTTGGCCACGCTGTTCCCTGGATGACCGCCTCTGGTCAAAGCATCTGCCACTGCCTGGTGCAAGGCGTCTCCTCTACGATCCTGGGAAGCTATCAAGGTCCTGATGAGACCTACCAAGGTGTCATCATCAGGCTCGGCAGGTCGAACGGGCTGAACTGGTGGCTCTCCTCCAGTAGTTACAACTCTGGAGGCTACTCCGGAATGCTGGGCTTGATCTCTGGGTTGCTGCTGGTCCATGAAAAGTGCTCCACCTCGCTGATCGGCGGGGTCAGGTAGAGTGTCGCTGAAGAAGACGACATAGGGAACAATAAGGAAGGACCAGGACAGATCAACGATACAAGCACATGATCAGGGCAAGAATCCAGAGATTCAGAGGATATGAACAGAGATCAAGGACGAGTACTGATTGAGACATCTATCCGGTAAACCCTCACATATCTTGATTTACAAGACCTGCATGGGCCACCACTTAAACCATGTGATGCCTCAGAACCAGAATACTGGAGAGCGGGGGCGTACATAGCCAGCTACGTATATTAAAATGGAATCCACCTCGCTATAACGGTCACGGCTGTCTGGATATATGAGGGTTTAACTACAAGCCAACAGTCTCCTATGGTCATGAACAAGCCGATTGTCTCAATCTCAAGCAAGCAATAATAGTTACAAGATGTCAAAGCACCAAATATATAATAGCAAGGCGTCCCATACATTACATATTGGATGATCATGAAGCTAGTCGTACAAAATGTCAAGACTAGCAAGAGTTCAGTCATACATGATCAACCCTAGAATTTGTTAATCATGTTACAGCCCGTAGGCAGACAGTAAGTAAATATGCATCGAGCTAACAGGTGCTCGTCGGCTAACCGTCTCAAAAGAATAATTTTACAATGTAGTGAGCGAATCAAAAAGGAAAACCCACTCGTAGCCCGGGTTCCGTCTAGTTGTCACCATTGGGCTGGAAGTTCGGTAGGTCTTCGGGAGCTGCTCCGAAATCTGGCCACACAAAACCAGCTGGGTCAAACCCCAGAAAGAGCAAGTGCCACAAAGGAGGCCACGAAATAAGAACGAAAGCCAGCATATCAGATCATAAGGAAAAAATAGAAGAAAAGTACCATTAATAACGAGTACAACAGGACAATAAACGACTAGGGACGTGGAACCATTCCGGGAGCCAGGTTACAACCCTTAACCAAACAAGGACCGGGGTTGTACCCTTCGCCTGAATAGCACCTTGTCTCTACCCATTTATTGTTAAGATAAGTAAAACAAACATGCTCAGGAGAAACCAGGTACTGGGACTAGACGAGACTTAGACAGGGCTGGACACCATCCATTCACAAACGGCCAAACAAATACTACGGCTTACTACTTAACTAACTAAGGTTATCATATGCCTAATTACTAACAAGATGCAAATGAGAAATTCCCAGTCGCAAGCCCTGCAGACTATCCAGTTATCCTTCCGCGGGTTGAGAGTATGGTTGGGTACATTGCCCGGGAGACAATGTACCCTTAGGTGACTTAGAGAGTGCAACACATGACAGTGTGCTGGAAATGTGCCCTACTCGTCGGCAGGCTACAAGTCCATTTAAAGTGCCCAGATAACGAGATCGTCTGTGACTGAAAATTCTCTATGAACTATAGTTTGATCTAGTAATTAGCCTAATCCATATTCAGTACGAATCCCTGACCGTGGTAACCAGGGAGTCACATCCTAGACATGATGCAAGACAAGACAAGACAAGTGGATTGCACGAAGCAGCAAGAATGAACACCCACGGTGTCAAAGTTGGTTATATGAGTCAAATTAGCCATCGCAACAGCATCAAGTCAAGTCAAGTTACAAGTCAGGAGTGCGCCGCCACGGGCCACTATCAAGTTATCTAGTTACAGAGATTAATTATGAATCACATGTTACAAGTTAAGAGGGCACCCCATCGGGTCACTACTAAGAAGATCAGAAGTACTAGAATCATAATCACAGAAATCACGAAAACCGTACTAGTCATAAACAAAACACCAAAACCGTGCCAGGTCGTGTTGGGTCAAGACAGTCGTGATGTGTGGAACAAGATCTCAGAACTCCAATCCACAAAAAGAAGCCAAGCCAAAGGAAAATAAACCAAACCATCATGGGAAAGTAGATTGCGCTGGGGTTCCTGGGGTCGGGTTGCGCTAGGGTCAGATTGCGCTAGGGTTGAGCTGCGCTGGAGTCGGGTTGCGCTGGGGTCGAGCTGCGCTGGAGTGAGCTGCGCAGGGGATCGGATTGCGCTGGGGAAATAAACTGCGCTGGGATCGGGTTGCGCTGGGAAAATGAACTGCGCTGGAGATCGGGTTGCGCTGGGGATCGGGTTGCGCTGAGGAGTGAGCGCGGTTCGCCAAAGGGCGCCGAGCGCAGGTCAGCCCAGCGCTAAAGAGCGTTGGCCGAGGAAGGGTAGGCGCAGTTCAGCCCAGCGCTAAAGAGCGATGGCCGAAGTCTTCTTCTCCAGCAGGCCGAGAGAGAAAACCCAAGAACACCAAAATTCCAAACTTTATAACTTGGCCAAATCAAAACGAAATTTAGATTTTCAAAGTTCTGTCTTGTGTAAAATTGAATTCTCTTCCACATGGAAGCCTCAAAACAAGCAAAAATCTAAGTTTAATAGATCAAAACCAAGAAAATCTGAAAATGGTTAAAACTTAGATCTAGAAAAATGGAGACTCCAAATCATAAAATGCCAAGTTCTAATGTGGTTCACCATGGCCTAATCTAACTAATGGACAAATAAAATAGGATTCCTATTTGGTGGCAAGATGCACTTGCCTATGGAGGTTAGGTGTTGTTTGGAGGAAGGAAGAAGAAGATGGAGAAAATTAATGGAAGAGTAATGAGGAGAGAGAAAAGTTAGGTGGAGTTTTAATGAGGGAGGGTGTATTGGGTTGAGGGTGGAGTTTAACTAAGGGTAGTCCAAAGCAAACCAAACCAAATCATCTCCATAAAGAATAAAACCACGCCAGGTCCAAAAACTCAATTTACGAGAAAACCAAAATCCGCAAGTCGAGCCAAAATACAATTACAGACCAAAATTCGAGAAAATAAAATACAGGTCCGAAATACATATGGGCCTAATCAAAAATACGTATTCCGAAATACGGACGTTACACGCACGGCTACTGCTCCTCCTCCTCCTCCTCCTCGTCTTCATCGTCGTCGTGGGGCTTCTGCCGAATGCGAGGGGTCCTCGGATGGGAGGGGTCGCCGCCACCGAGCTGCGCTACGTCTTCGTCGACGCGGACTGCAACTAAGTTGGCAGTCCTCCTTTATGTTAGGACTGCCAACTTGTTGGCAGTCCTACTTGCTGAAGAAAAATTGGACTAGTCCCAAGTAAAAAAATTGAATGACAAACTTGTAAATAATTTTGGAAAAAATTGGGCTAACCCCAAGTAAATTTGGTAGCGCCCTTAGAAAAAGCCGAAAAGAATACAAAGCTTGCAAATACTAGGCTATCACAATAGAGGATAAGTAATAGGAAGAAACTGCGAAAGATAAATAAAACAAGTACTTCTCAATCATACATAAATCGGAAGAAGAAATCATTCACGATCCTTATAGATAAGAGAGATGCACTGCACAATCAACACAATTAAACTAGAAGAAAACCATATCCTCAGAGGGATGTAACAAGATACATAATACCTAACCCTCTACCCCTAACTACACAAGCTCGTAAGTCAGAAACGAACTTTGTCGATGAAGCGAAACTGTCAACTCCTAACCCTAGTTATAAAAAAAACTAACCTAACTCTAACCCCTAACTCTAATCCTAGAAAAACCCTAACCCTAACCCTAGTCCCCGAATTTTGGACACCAAAATTATGCCCGTTCGTCTGGTCCAAAATTCTGCCAGACCCAATGGCGGAACTCCCCCCCCCCCCCCCCCCCCCCCCCCCCCCCCAATTTTTTAAAAACTTCTTTCTCTATGGATAATATATTAAAAATATATTATTACGTAGAAAAATTTTCAGTTTATTCGACGTATTGTACTTTGCGTGGACATTGATATACCATAAGCGCCAACCACATCCAAGTAAGTTTTCAATGGTCTCAGATGACAAGTAGCCATGAGACTCCTGCAAAAAGCAACGGAAACTCGATAAGCAATATTCTTTTTAGCAGACAAGAAGAATACATAACAGACAGAACAAAGAATAATTCCCTTCCCTTGCATCTCTCTTACATGAGAGAATCCTTACGACAAGAGAAATTAAGAGAACCAAAAGAGATTCCTAAATAGGACAAGACTTAAGTGAAAAGCATCCGATTCAAGAAAATAACACAACACTAGTAAGTAGAAACCGAAACAAGAAAAATCCAATGTTTTCGAGTTTTTGCTGTTGTCAAGAACTCATTGGAATGATTAGAATTAAAGGTTTTATCATAATAAGTGAAATCATTGTTTCAAAACAGATTACGTTTTTTTAAAGAGTGTTACGAATCTTCCATCTGTAGAAAATCAAAGGTCATTCCAAGTTGTACAATCAAATTGCACATATCCCTATTCCAAGGTAAAACCATATGATATGATATGATATGATCCTTGGCAGGCAAGTAGAGCTTTCTACTTCAGTGTTACAGTAAGATATCCAGCAAGACTGCCAGTTCAAATGTACTAAAACGAAAGCTAGCAAGCTTGCTTACCCCTGATTCTGGATTGAATCCATACATATTGCTCGTTATGGAAGGGCATACATATATATATGTCCTAGTATATATTACACTTTCGATGGCTTTAGTGTTCGAGTTTCCTATCCGACTTACTGGACAATCATGAACAATCGTCACACCATACTATAGCAAATCCAGAAAATGTAAGTAGATCTACAAGACATGGTTTCCTGTGTTTGAAGAATGACTACGTTACTAAACCTGAGGTTAAGAAGCAACAATCTACTCTTATCACACTTCATCAGCTCCAGAATATTTCATTCCAAACAGTTGGGACAATTATTGGCAGGGATGCAACAATCTACCCTTTCACAACAGGAATGTACTGGTATAAAACTTGCTTTATTAAGTGCATAGATCTTGAAAATAGGACTCAAATGACCCATTAGGAAAAAGAAACAAGTGGAAGTGGACATAATTAGCTAGGGATACTTGTAATGTTGGTCTCTATACCAAAAATTAATTTTGATTATAGTTTCAGTTTCCGGCTTTCTTCTCCTTATTTCTGCGTTCAGGTGCAAGTGTTCAAGAGACCAAGTCATCTAACGTTTCAGAAAGCTCAAGTCTAGAGGGGAAAAAAAATTTTAACTCATCTCCGAATAACAAGGTAAAGCTGAAAATAGATCCTACTATCTAATTCCAACAAACAGAAAAGAACACCACTTAAACAGCTGGATTTCCTAATCCTGAAATGCCTGGATATTAGCTTCGGATGAGGTTCACTTCTCCTATTATCAAACATCAAATGCTAACAATCCTCATTACAGAGTACACTTGAATCAAAATGAAAAGCACTACTCGAAGTATTGCTATAGATCATATAGACAAGAAATCAACTGAAATTAGACCAGCTGCTAACTTTAAATAATCCACCTTTCCAAGTAATAAATAGTTCAATCGCCTTGCGAACCAAAAATTTCCTAGCTAAAGTATCCTTGTATTAGAAAACATTATCTAGTCTCTTGAAATTATCCCATATAGAGCAAATGAGACTAGACATAAAAGATAAAAGGAAAAGTGAAGGAAGTTTACTGTATATGAGGCAGAAAGGCAGCAAATTCACCTTGTATTATTATCGTAATCACAATGCTTTGCTATGTATGAGCAACTGGACTTGATTAATTCAGAACTACAAAAAGTTGTCCAGTCTACATAAAGAATCCAATTTTCATTAAGTTTCTACAGGTTTTTTACTTCTCGGAGTCCACATATAATCAACATTACCTAGGGTAAGATAGATAGTTCCAGAAGTAGAGTGCAGTTTCCTTGGTGTATCCTGGCATTTCCAACTTATGCTTATTGTCACTCTTGAATACATTTACCAAGCTAGCATGCATGTGGCATATGCATCTTCCGCATACAAGTCTAGTTGCTGCTGTTGCTTCTACGTTGGGGGCAATAATATGTTGCCAATTGATAAACAACGAAGGGGTTCCGCAGTTTCCCTGGAAACTAGATATTGAAAACTACAGCAATAAGATGAGGAATAACCTTCACATAAGTAAAATGACTGTAACTATATATCTCAAATGCAATTACCATGTAAACTCTCCTATGTTACAAAATTTGATCAATACAACAGATGGTGGAACAAGACGTGGTCGGGGTTCAAAATACTACAGTAAGTTAGTTTCAGTTAAATTCAACTTTGTCATCATTACAATATTAACCAATTAAATGCACCCCCTCCCCTTGTGTATAGAATGATATGCTGATTTCTGGAAGAGACACCATGAGTCACTACAGTGGGGGACCCTAGATTAAAGAGCATTCAGAGAAAACAAACAGAGCAGCAGCAAAGGCTTATTGCAGAAAGATGATTGAATAGACTGCATATGGGGCCTATTTGTAACGTTAGTGGGTGTTTGACAACTTCTACACTTATTGCCCTGATACATTCTGCGTACCTGAAAGACCAAAATTTGAATCTGATATGGGAACTGATGCAAAGTGTGACTCCCTAAAAAAAGCATAAATAATCACTTGGCACCAATCATAAAACAACAATTCTCTGAGAAACATCACTTGACAAGGAAACAGAGAAATATTCAAGCGTGAATACAAACAGAGAGGAACAAACTAGATCACTGACCAGAGCCTTCGACCAAAATGGTGAATGGCTCTGTCTTGTTCATGTTCATCTAAACCTGTATTTAATATTTATTCTACCATGATTTGCTTTTGAACACTCCTAACAAACTAAACAACTAATATGCTAACACCAGGGAGTGTATTACTAAACGAGTTACTCATGATCAAAGGCATCAAAAGAGAGAAACACTGTAAAGTATGAGAGATGACACTTGAAATAAACTTGAGAAATATGTAATGCAGCTAATCTTAGGAGTA
Source organism: Iris pallida (assembly GCA_029216955.1). Classification (NCBI taxonomy): domain Eukaryota; kingdom Viridiplantae; phylum Streptophyta; class Magnoliopsida; order Asparagales; family Iridaceae; genus Iris; species Iris pallida. The sequence goes on from JANAVB010029618.1 coordinate 1,502,388, forward strand.
AGCTGAAATCTAATATTGCACTTCAGTAATATAATGTTTTTTTTTTTTTTTTTTTTTTTTTTGGCACTGGCAGCAAACGACAATAATGAGGAATTATAGAATAGCTTGGGTCGGTATAACAACATTGCAAAAGAGTACAGTATATGCTCTGTTCTAAAAGGCGGCCTCTAGGCGCAAGGCGCCGGGTGCCCGCCCGATGCCCGCTTAGGTGCTCGCCTAGTCCCCCTTGACACCCAACTATGCATGTTTTGTGGTTTATGGATTTTTTTCTGCAATTTTTGGTATATTTTTTTTGGATACTTTTTTTTTGAACCGCCTAGATCTAGGCGGGCTACGTGCTAGACGGAAGGTGCCCGCCCGACTAGCGTCTAGCGCTTTTCACAACCTTGAGTATATGTGCAGTTAGATTATAACACAAACCATTTTGCAACAGAAATAAACATTTTAAGCATGGCTATTTTCTACGGGCGCTGTCCCAGAGCTGGATTTGTTCTTTGTAGGGTAAGGCTGGATTAGGATCACAAACAAAGAAAAAGAGGACAACAGTAACCCCACACCACAATCCACTTTGCTTTACCTATAATAGTAGAAGAAATGCATGTCCAATTGAGACAGAATTTGCTGACAACGACAAAGCACGTCGCTATGCATGCTACATAAACAACATGATTGATTTTAATATTTTCTAGGATGTTAATATTGTTTAGGAAGGACAAGAAAGAAAAAGGAAGTTTATACTATGTAGGCATAAAACTAACTGTAGACTAAACTTCTATTGATTCACACATTAGTATATGTCAGCAGGGAAACATTTTTAAGAATGTTGTAAGCTCTACTACTTATCAAGCTTACAACACCCAAGTGGTAGGATCCAAGTTAGTGTGGACTTGAGGTGATGAAACATCCTCATAAAGCACAATCAACAAATCCTATCCAATAGTGGAAGGATAGAAGTCGCAGTAAGTAACACAAAGATTAAGCCAATGCAAATCGTATCCCATTTATCCAGCAAAAAAGAACAACTGGAGTAATATCCAGTTACACCCAGGTAGAACAAGAACCTGATACAAGCCGATTTCCGGCTCAGTACAACCGAAGAACACTCCTTGTGAAGGACTGGTAGCTACTATTGTGCACATTCTTCGCCAATCCCCTTCTGCTGTTCCTCATTGGAGTCAAGTAGAACCTCAGCATTCCATTATCGACATGCCCTGGAGAATACCTAGCACTCCGGTTCCTCTCCAACACAAACTCCTCCTTTTTCTTCTTCCCAATCCCATTTGTCATCTCCACGCCATTCTTCCTCATGCTTCCGAGAGCTGCATTGCCATATAAAGAACTCCTTGAACTGACACTACTGTTACTGCGTAAGATCTTGCCATTACCATACCCATTTGTCCGTAACTCAGGCCATGATTCGGAAAAGGATCTATCGACCACATTGGCTCCTCCTCTGCTGCTGCTGCTGCTGCTCTTTCGGTGTATGAACCCCCATATACTCCAAGCCTTACTCCACCTCTTGGACTTCTTTCGCGGAGGGAGCTTATGAGGATCTTCTCTGAAAGCGGACTCAAAGCTCTCGGAGCGGTCGGACCTCAAAGAGTTAGAGCTCCAGTCTCTGAACAAGTCAATACTGGCAGCAGGAGATACTCTGGCGTTTGCAACGGCAGGCAGCTTCTGCTCGTTGCTCATTTCGACAGATGATTTGCGAACTGAGTTTGATCTGTCAAGGCTCCTCCTGCGGCTTCTCGATGAGGAATCAGAATAGTAGTCTTTGGTCTGTGCGGAACCACCAGGAATCACCAAATCTTCCTCGACAGGGATCTGACCGTCCGATCGCTGGACTACTGGAGTAGGGACATCCTCCACCACGGAGAGCATTGGCGGCAGACGAGGGAACATCAATCTGCTTCCTCCACCACCAGCTCCTCCTATCAAGTAGCCATCCCAAGAAGCCCTCGGCTCGTCCAAGGAGTACCTGGCGTCGTCGAAGGAGATCCGACCAGCGTCGAGGGAGAATCTCGGATCTGTGTCGCAGGAGCGGCGCCCGAAGGCGTCGACTGCGACCTCCGACTGCGTCTCTCGGAACCTTGCAGAAGAAGTTGTGTTACCACCGGGCTTGCCTTGCTCTTTCTTCATCTTCTTGAGCTTCTGCTTTCTCCTCCACTTCTGGAGCTTCTTGCTGAAGACAGAGGCGGCGAGCCAGAAGCTTCCGGCAATCTCCTTGAAGTCCTTTGGGGGAGGCTTCTTGGACTGGGAGGAGTCCAGATCTATGTGGTCCTTCATAGGTTTCAGCTCAAACTCGTCTTCCTCCTCCTCCTCCTCCTCTTCTTCTTCTTCTTCTCCCTTTCTATCTCCTCCTATTAGTACAACATTGTTGATCTCCCCTGAAGTTTGGACCACAAGAACCGGCGGATCTACCGGCCTGATCTCGTCGCAGTCATCAAAATGATCTTCTTCTTCTTCTTCCACCGGAGAGTCGATCGCAGGAACAGCGGGGGCGGGTGACGTAGAAGGGAGGAGGTGGTCTCCAGTAGTCCTGGCATTGTCGTCCTGGTTGAAGAGGGACCAGAGGGTGTTTCTACCTCGAACGTCGCAGGACTTGCGCTGGGGCTCGAAGGAGGTGGAGATCCGTGGTGGAGCGATATCGCCTCCTCCTCCTCCCCCTCTGCCACCGCCGCAGGAGAAGGACTTGCATCGTCGGAGCTGTGGGTGGAGAGAAGAAGAGGAGTTGGAGTTGGAGTTGGGAGGGCGTACGAAGATGGACTTGAGGGAGGAGGAGATGGTGGAGGTGGAGTTACGGTGGGTGGTGGCGGTGGTGGAGGACTCGAGGCCCTCCAGCCTCTCCCGGAGGCATGAGGCGCAGAACCCGGTGAAGTTCTCGTCGGGGTGTCGGTCGCAGGTGGAGGAGAGTCGGCGCAAGGGTGGTGGCTGAGGTGGATTTAGGAGCTCTACTCCTACTCCTACTCCTACTTCACTACTCATTCTTCTTTATTATTATTATTATTAGGGATTACTAGTAGTGTGGAAGAAGAAGAAGAAGAAGAAATAGACTTTGAACAATGCCAACCACCTGTTCGATGCTGTAACTCATCATGCTCCTCCTTCAAGAGAAGAGAAAATGCTGAGGAAACAAGAGAGAGAGAGAGAGAGAGAGAGAGAGAGAGAGGGAGGGAGGGACGGAAGGAGAGAGGAGAGAGATGTGAGGAAAGGAAGGGAGAGGAAGGAGGAAGATTGATATGAGTGTGGACAAAGTCTAAATATAATAAATAAAATGTATTTTGGGAAAAAGGAAAAGAGAAGAAGAGACAGATGGAGAGAGAGAGTAAAGCAAAAGTAATCACGTCCTTACTGTTCCCGTACCCCGGCCCTCTCTTATGCTTTACTTTTCTTTTTCTTCTCCTTTTTTCCTTTACTCTCCGCCCTCAAGCTGAGCTCTTTCTCACTTGAGAAACACATTAACGTCCTTTTATATATATATATATATATATATATATATATATATATATATATATATATATATATATATATAGGCTTAATTGCTACTTGATACCCTCAACTATTACGCTTTTTCAAGTTGATACCCTAAACTTTTTTTTGTAACAACTTGATACCCAGATTTTTTTTGCACAATAATGCCCTTACCCAAATTTTAAAACTACCACTCACCCCCCCTCTACTCCAGGCCACCCCCCCCCCCTCTCCCCTCCGCACCCCCCCTCCCCCCCCCGCCCCGCCTCGCCTGCACCATCCCCCTCCGCCGCCCTCGCCTGCACCCCCCCCTCTGCTAGCTCCGGCGCGGCTCTGATGGCGCGAGCGGCGCTGGGCTCCCACGCCGCCGCCGCGTTCTCCCTCGCCGTCGTCCGCTTCAACGGCTCCGGCGGCCCCGCGGCCTCCAGGAACCCCCGCGCCGGCTTCGTCCTCGCCACCCGCGCCGCCCTCCTCGGCCGAAGCTAGCAGGGGGGGGGGTGGGGGGGGACCGGAGTGGGGGAGGGGATGGAGGGAGGAAAAGGATAAGGACATTTTGGGGTTTTTAAAAATGTTAGGTATTAAGTTGAAAAAAAAAATAGTTGAGGTATCAATCTGTTACGAAAAAAAGTTTAGGGTATCAACTTGAAAAAGTGTGATAGTTGAGGGTAGCAATTAGCAATTAAGCCATATACATATATAGAGGAATGATCAAGATCCTCACACTTTTTGTATCCCCATGTATCCCCTATTTGTACCGTTGGATGGTGCTTTAAGTTATATAATCTTAACCGTTGATTTACCAATAGTTAAGATTAGATGACTTAAAGTACATCCAACGGATGTGAACATGGGGATGCATAGAGATGCAAAAATTGTGGGTATGCCTATCCATCCTCATATATATATATATATATATATATATATATATATATATATATATATATATTGAAACAATGGGTAATTGTGGCGAACTCGCCTCCACTGGGGCTCGAACTCCTGACCACTTGGGCTGCATGCATCTCTCTTAACCACTAGGCTAGATGGATGAAACGTATATTAAGTGTGTTCGAGATATTTTAATGTATGCCAGATGAGTTTGAGTTACGAAATAAGTGATAAGTTGATGAGTGTATATTCAGTAAGTTTCGAGGACGAAACTTTTTCTGAGTGGTGTATTATATAGTGTCCCGTCCCACTCAGTTCGACCGGAGGAATAGAAACGCAACGATGTTTGGACTTAGCAATGAAAAGGTTTGCTAAAAGTCCCGCTCGGTCGAGGTAACTCCTCGCTCAGTTTGGTGGCTTCGATGAACTTGCCTCAGCTTGGCCTTCACACTAATAAATGAAAGTTTTTATTGCATTGAACAGGCTTGATAATAAAAGAGATGAATCAATGTAGCTAAGGAAATAATCTCATTTTGTCAAATGTGTGCATAGAACTTGAAAGTGTTAGCTTGTTGCCTAAATATCAATCCACGATGGTTTTCAAAGTGGCATCAGTCTTTCGACCGCACGTATTGAGTCAAGAAAAGCAACGTCACATGCTATCGACTTGATGTCATAGCAGACCCTGTCCCACGGTTGTACGGCTTGGTATAGTTACACCTTCCAACGGTCTAAAGACTCGTCATATAGAGTATGACTTAGACGGTAGTATTGCACAGAACACAATCTGGTTTAAGACACGAAACATAGTTGGTTCAATGCTAAGTATTGTAATGCCCCGCTCCGCACGGTGCATTATGCTGAGTCGTTGACTCGAAGAGTCGCATCGACCCGATTAAGTATCGATGCGAATTGATACAAGAGTTACCTTGTCCCGAGAAGCGCATCGAGTCGGATCGATGCAAAGAGTTACGTTGATCCGAGGAACGCATCAAGTAAGATCGATGCAAGTGTTAAGTTGGTCCGAGAGAAAGCATTGAGTCGGCTCGAAGATTCTAAGAAATCGAATCGACGCAAGGCATTAGTCCGATTCGGACAAGTATTGATTTTAGTTGGTTTCGTGTGCAGGCTATACGTTTACACTGAAATATAAGAGGTCGACATTTTACCTTATTTGAAATGGTGTCCGTAAAACCAAATCGTCGCCTTGCTACGGACTGAAGTATAGGCACGGTAGGCCAAATCGCTCGTAAATTTAATATAGCACGAAGTGCTCGAATGGCTAAGTCAGAAGACTTGACCGTGCAACAAAGATATGAAATCGAGCCGCATCGGCTCGACGAAACGATAAGGCGTATCGGCTTAAGGTGGGGGAGGCTTTGACTCTTCTTTTCTAGTCCGTCATGCTTAACTAAAATGTACCATTATATGCTAAGTTAACATATCGAGTCCACGAGCGTGGCTCGATCGAAAGATGAACATAGTGCGTGTCGAACACTAGATAGAACATTTGAAATGAAACGTACATCAAATATACGAGTCGCTATTGAACATTGAATATTGCAAAGGCGAGCGCCTCGGTGCGCAAGCCATGAGAACATGAGATAACTGTATCGACGAGTGCCTCAGCGCATAAGTCATTCGTGCCGCCGTGCACGAGTTAGTATGCTAGAACATTGAAAGACTATATCGACGCAAGTGCCTCAGTGCACGAGCTATAGAACATTAAATACCCTATCGAGATGTGCCTCAGTAGCACGAGTCGGAGGAAAGGAACATAAGTCTAACACATTGAACACTAAGACGTAGAACATAGAAATACTAAATCGAGACGTGCATCGAATGCACGGCACAATTGAATGTCGAATAACTATACCAAAGCGTGCATACATGTACAAGACTTATGAAAGATGGCTTCGTTGCGAAGAAGAGAACAGTTGTGGCACGAATGTGGCAGAACTGTCGAATGTGGCATGGTGCCTTCGAAATGTTTATGGCCCTTTGGACGTTCGTTGATAAACATTGAGTTGGGGCATTGTGCCAATGGAAATAGAGAGAGAGAAAGCATTGAGTCGGCTCAAAGATTCTAAGAAATCGAATCGACGCAAGGCATTAGTCCGATTCGGACAAGTATTGATTTTAGTTGGTTTCGTGTGCAGGCTATACGTTTACGCTGAAATATAAGAGGTCGGCATTTTACTTTATTTGAAATGGTGCCCATAAAACCAAATCGTCGCCTTGCTACGGACTGAAGTATAGGCACAGTAGGCCAAATCGCTCGTATAATTTAACGTAGCACGAAGTGCTCGAATGGCTAAGTCAGAAGACTTGACCATGCAACAAAGATATGAAATCGAGCCGCATCGGCTCGACAAAACGACAAGGCGTATCGGCTTAAGGTGGGTGTAGTGCCCCGTCCCGCTCAGTCAATCGGAGGAATCGAAAAGCCGACGGCATTCGGACTTAGCCTTGCAACGACTGGTCGAAGACATCGCTCGGTCGAGGCGACCGCTCGCTCAGGTGGGATAGTTTCGGTGAACTTGCCTCATCTTAGCCTTCACATAATAAATCACATGTTTTCAACTTGCACAAGTAGGCTTGATAATAAAAGAGACGAATTCACATAGCTAAAGGGAATAATTCCGACGGGTCGAATTGAGTTAGAATATGGAAAGGTCCAACGGTCGACTTAGAGTTGGTGCACGGCGTGCTTTGAAAAATGGCACTCGATCCTTCGTCCCGTGGCTTGGGAGAAGAAAAGTTGGTTGAGTAGGCGAAGTATGAACGTAGCCTAAGTCATAGGCGTCGCCCGCATAAATGCTTCATAAAGCATGCACGGTCCTATCGTCCAAGGCTTGGCATAGCCTTGGCTTGCCCCATGAGTTAAGTTGCGTTGCACGGCTTATGATATAAGTCCAGGCACCCAAATGACTCGGTCGTTCAGAAGTCGAACGCATGCATGGCACGTTTCCGCAATGCAAGGCTTGACGCAGCCTTTGCTCGTCGAGTCATTGTACGTTTAAGTCAGGCAAGTTATGTTAGGCTATCGGAGTGGTAGCAAGCACGGTCCTATGAGTTCTACGGCTGAGTATAGCCACGAAGTCCTACGATTTCAAAGCTAGTCTTATGGAGTATGAGTTGGGCGATAGTGTCGCGTAGAGCACGATGGGCCTAAGGCACGATGCACGGACTTAGTGTTTAAGGCATGAACCACGGTTGATTTAATGAGTTTTGGAGAAAGGACTATCGAATAGGCGTTCATGAGTTGAATGAAATGATATGGTAACATGGAAAGAAGGCTCGCGACCGTGGGTCGTCGAGGGATCTCAAGGAGCATCAAGGGAGAAGGCTTGCGACCGTGGGTCGTCGAGGGATCTCATGGATAGACACTACAACAAATATGGCCTACAATAGCATGCGCAGAACGCTATAGAAAGCCTTCTATAGCATATTCTGTCTGCTATGATCGCCCACGCTATAGTATGTCCAGACATGTGAACGCTATAACATTATAGCGTTCATGAATGCTGTAGAAGGTTTATAGCGTTCGTGTATGTTGTTGATGGTTTATAGCGTTTATGAATGCTGTAAATAATTTATAGCATTCTAGAACGCTGTAGATTGTTTATAGCGTTCGTGAGTGCTGTGGATTACTTATAGCGTTTATGAATGCTGTGGATTTTTTATAGCGTTTGTGAATGCTGTGGATGATTTATAGCGTTTGATGAATGGTTTGATTTATTATAGCGTTCATCATATGCTATCGTGGTAGCAGCAATTTAGACGTTTTGAGTGCTATAAACCTGCTACAGAATTTCATATTATTTCATATCTGCTACAGAATTTCATATTTCATAACCTGTTTTGTATCACATATAAATAACAATAATCGCAAACAATTTCAATCGCAACTTGCATTTTGATCAATCAAGATATAGTAAAGATTTGCCCAAAAATGAAATGTTTCATTAGAACATTCAAGATATACAAAAAGTAGTAGTCATTAAAACATTCAAGATGTAGAAAAAGTAGTTGTACGTCAAAATAAACCATTCCATTTACAAAGTATCTGTAGTCCAAAATAAACCATTCCATTTACAAATATATGTAGGCCAAAAATAGTTCGATCGCCTCTTTCCTTCTAGCAGCTATCCACAACCATCAAAAATATATACGCCAACCTACACAAAATTGAGAAAAAAATACATTATAAAAATAAGAAAAATATATCTAGGCAATCAAATGTTTGGTAGTAAATTAAGGGAGGCAAACAGGTTCTTCTTTTCTAGTTGTTCTGCTGTCCTTCGGTGAGACTGAACCCAGGTTTGTAACTTCAAACGACAGTGTAACTTCAGTTTCTACTTGTTAAACTTTTGGTCACTAAATTCACAACTTATTTACAGCTCCATCTTTGATCACTATTTGAATCAGGAAATTCAATTCTCTTCCATATTGGCTCAACATGGTTGATCAGGGTCTTATCAAAGGACCTAATTTTCAAAGACCTTGTGTTGATCAGGGGCTTATCAAACAACACTTGCAGTGTGAATATTAATCATATTATTTCCAAACTGAAATGATAAAAGGACCTAACTATGGGTTATCTCCTCTTGTCCCATTGGCCACAATAAATTCCATATATCAAATCAGATAAAAGATGAGATGATGAAAGCAGGCAACCACATAAATTAAAATTTATTAGAAAGGTTTAATGAAAAGGTAATAAGTTTGACCTCCTACAAATCAACAAAAGCGCACAACCTGGGATGACAAACCCACAAGAAAAAGAAAATATTTGTCCACCAAACAAAACCCTATTAAAATATGTTGTCATACATCTAGTTCAAAATATCTGAAATTGAGAAAGAAGGAAGAAAATATAGTTGAATTAGAAACTATTGCAACTGCATCAATGAATATCTAACCCAAGCATGGGTATTCTGAGAAACCAAGCCTTATCTTTTTGTTTAGAAAATCGATGTCTTTCCAACATTTCCAATACATTGTAGGGTCTATTTAGCCTGATTACCAGCAGTAAAGGAAAAAAAAAAGGGAAAAACCCATCATTTTCTTATAGAAAGTTGAATACTAAAATGAGCATATCACTTTAGATGAAAATAATCACATGAAGAGCATTGGACATGAATATATACTACTCAGAAATATGAGCAATATAATAACAAGTGATCTCATTAGAATAACCAGTATTCTAGAAGTTAAACAACACAATAACTGTGTTGTATAGGGAATAAGCACAACATTGTAGCAGTGCTATAAGGAACTAGCACAACATTGTAGCAGAGTAGCATAGTACTAAGAAAAATATCATGAAATAATAGCTCAATAATCAAAATTTTAGCTCAATAACATATATAAACCTAAAATTATAAAGCATTTAGCTTAAATTTTGAATAAGTAAATCCCTCATCGCTCACCCCCAACTTCTGAATCATTGGGATTCAAATTCACCGCCCTGTGGTAGCACTTGAAAGCCCTCTGGGTACACTTATAAGCCCTCTACCAGGCTACTAAAATCACTCCAAACAAATGAATCGTCTATACATATTGACTTTTATTCTCTCTAATAATCTCATCCTAAGAACTGAGGTCATCCAAAAGAATACACATGTATCACAAGAATGAAGACAGTATGAGTAAGTTGAAGTTGAAGTTCAGAGCAAAATGCATCTTTATAGAGATTACATTGTAGTTCCTCGCTTACCATGTCCATGTTAGGTACAAGTTCCTGCAACTTCCTCAACTTGTCACTGATTCTTGTTCTCCTTGCCTGTGGTACAAAAAGAAACAACAAATAAAAATGCTCAATCTGAATCTTGTAGGTCAAATTAAAGTTGGAGACATACATATGGTTAATAATACATATAGATGATAAATGCATAATCATGTCATTGGTATCAATCTAAGTCGCATTACATCTTAAAGATATAATCAAGTATAAACCAACCCGTTCAGCAATGCTTCTGGGGTGAGTGGCACATCCACACTTTGCTCGAACTTGCTTGATATAGATTATTGTAGTTGCACAACCATCAACTGCTAGAGCTGCATCATGGTATTTTGTTGTAGGGTGAAGGCCCTGGAAGGAAACCGAAAATAAATATGATTGTTAGGAATCAGAATAAAAAAAAAAAGCAAAACAAACACCAACAATTGGTGTGGGAGAGTTAATTGCATGGAACATGTCCTATCTTTTCAGTGAAGAAGCAATAACAACTGGTTTAGGAGAGGTAACAAGGCTTAAATGAACAAATTTACAATAACCAAGGTTCGATGCTATCATCTAGTATTATGAACTTCTGTACAAGAAAAGGACAGTTACAATTGGCAGAATAAAAAATAGTTTTGTTGAAAAATAATACCTATTACTAGATCCAAATGCTCAGAACCTGCTGAACATTGGCTTCAAGATATCAAAATACGGAGGTTTAACAGGGACAAACATCAAATTAACTAAATGACAAAAATCTATAAGACAAGGATATGTTCGGACAAAAATCCATAAGGCCAGTTAAGTACTTATCTCAACAAGGACTCCAAAGAGGAATGACAGTTGGATTCTGAAAATGAAAGTATCAAAAAGTTCTCATCCCAAGTCAAAAGTTGAGAGAACTTGACCATGCAAACTATATAAAGATGGCTAAAAACTGAACAAAGTATCGCAAAGCATGATCACAGGTCGATACATGGAGAATTTAGTCATGCGCAAAGTATATAGAGATGGCTGAAGAGTATTAATAATTAACATGTGATTCCAAAAATAAATAGAGTATGGAAAAGCTTAAACCTCATTAGTAACAGAGTCAAGAACAGAATGTTCAATTACAACTTCAAATGAGTAAAATGTTTCCACCATTTGTTTCTGGCTCTAAACATCGTACTTGCACAGGTTCTCGATGTCCATGTATTCATGATTTTGAATTTTTCTAGCCATATTTGAGTCACCGACTCTGCCTGGGGAGGAATGAAAGTCAATATGTAGCTGTGCATAATTGAAGTCAATATGTCCATAGCATTTTCCACCATTTGTTTCTGCCTGTAGCTGTGCATAATTGAAGTCCTGAAAGTAGAAAAACTGGTGAGAACCTCTGACCGCATCTATAAATTATATTGAACATGTTAAATTTATCCAGACAGACCAAACACTGCCCATCTCAAAATTGTACAAAGAAACATTTCAACATTGTAGAAATTAGAAAGATATTTGAATGCATGAAACTTTGAATTCATTTTCCATATTTGAGCAAGGGCAATTCCGACGAGCTATTCTACCCATGTAATTATATGCTGTTAATGGACAGATACTTTTAAGGGTCCTGAGAAGGTGGCTTTCATGTCACTGTCATTCAAAACTTGCAAGAAAACAAAATAATGATGACGAGAAAATAACATGATGCTTGAACAATATGAATTGTGAACACATTTCTTGGATGTTTTGTTTCAGTTTAATAAATGGATGTAGGATTTAAAATTGAATCATACCAGTTGAAAGCAAATAGAGAAACATCTTAACTTTGAACCTGTGAATGTGAGGTAGTCTGAGCCGGTGATTGAAGCTGCTGGACATCAAGTTTTTGCTGCTGCTGTTGCTCAAAAATTAAAAGTTCTTTGGGTTTTTCCCACTGGAAAAGAAAGAATTGATTCAGACATTTGATTCAACAAAGAAAAAGTGCAATATCAGAACAAAAGGCAATACAGCAGTCTCACCTTACTTTCCTGTGTAACACTGTTATAGTAGTACTTAAATCCTTGAGGAGAGGTGTGCTCTGTCCAGTTGTAGGTTAAAGGAACAGCAGATGTAGTAGATAATGGCAAAGGAGTTGCAGATACAGCTGGTGTGCTAACAGGAGCACTGGAGGTTGTGAATGGCCCAGTCCATGTAGACTGCACATGGCAATTTCATAAAATATTGAAGGGACCATTTACCAACTAAAATCACAATCAAGTAGAAGATGAGAAAAGGATAAACAAGTCTTCTAACACTAGTCAATGATATGTCGTTGAATATGAATTGCATCCAATAGGTAAATTTCATCTATTTGCACAACTTAACAGATGAGTGCTAGAAAATTTATATATGAAAATATTTTTAAAAGATTGTTTGTAGTAGAATTTCTAATTATTTGCCAAGATTTGAAAATCAAAAGCAGGTTGAAAGTTGTGAGAAAAAATGGGAAAGAGGGAAAGAGGAAGAGAGTAACCAATATCATGTGGTCCCGCCACATTTTTGTTTATGAATCTTGATTTCCTTCCACATCGCCAATCATCCGTTTGGATACCACATATTCACATTAATAAACGGATGAAAAAAGAATATAGACATAAGGAACTCTACAAACAGAAAAGATGGATACAATTGTTTTTCCATGAAAAAAGGTCAGTTTCCAGATTGTTTCGTTGGCTAAAATGCTAATAACATCTTGAGAAGTTAAATTCGGAAAATTACTTGTTTCTAAGGATATATCCACTCTTGTGATTTTCCTGTGAACCAAATAATTAATTAACCAATCTAATTTTCTGGGAGAAACCAATTTTACAGTCCTCTCAACGAAAACAATCAATCTGGAAGCAGAAGGATGCAAAGTGTAAAGCAGAAAATTCTACTTGTTACTTCAACTAGATAGCTAAAACTAGTATGCAAGGGGCAAATAATCGAACATCTAATAATAGAAAATTGCAAAAATTTCTGAAAAATAACCAAAAAAAAAAAATTAGGGTTAGGGTTTTGAGATGTACCGTAGGTCCTGGCCGGTGGGATCTCCTTCCTGGACGAGGAAGGACTTCATGGAGCATCTGTTAAACACAAAAATATTAGAGAAGGAGGAGAGGGGAGAATAACCGGAGGAGAGGAGGAGGAGGAGGAGGAGCAGAACCCTACCGATGGCTTACTATAGGGAGGAGAGGAGAAGAATCCTACCGAGAGGAGCAAAATCCTACTGATGGCTTAGAGGAGGAGGAGAGGAGCAGAATCCTACCTATGGCTGACCGATCACAGAGAAGGAGAGAGAGGAAATTCGAACGGAGGGATTTTTAGAGGAGGAGATGACCTATTTCCTCCAATCCGCTGACCTAAATATCGGATAGGAAATAGTGGCACGGGAGAGAGAATGGGAAGACGGGGAGGCTAGGTTTAGTAATGAGAATTTTAATTTTGTACTATGTGTCTCCCAAATTTTGGTTTTGAGGGAAATATTTTGATTTGCCTCCAAAACCAAAGTCAGCAAAAATTATTGGCACCAATATATATTCTACAGCATTCAGGAAATGCTATAGATAGATATTTTTATAGCATTACAGAAAGAACGCTATTGACTAATTCATATAGATGGGTCGGCACGAGCGGCAATCCGCGTGTGTGCCTTTGGATTGAGTCGAGTATTGATTTCACTATATCAAGGAGTCAAGTTGAATGTGTGTGTATAGTTTGAACACAATGTTGGGCCTAAGATTTGGTTGCAACGTAGGCGACGTGCTTCGGCACGAGATGCGACGTTGAGTCTTAAGTTGTTGGCATATAAGTTGCATAAGTTGGTTTGAGTCGTCTTGAGTTTAAGTCAGGAGATGCCGCAAGGCAAAGTCGGTCGAGTGACATTTAGTCCCCAAGTCCTGATTGGGTCAGTTGGTGATTGAAGCGAAGGGCCGCGAGGCGGCGATATGATTGAGTCTCATTGAGTTGCGAGGCACGGCCTCAACAAAGGGTTTGTAGCACGGTCACACGGGAATGGAGTCTTATCGCGTAGTTGCGTCTCTGATTTTGGCCGTAAGGAAAGCACGACTTGATAGGTTAACATTGTTGGCACAAGGAGGGTCTAGAACCAAAGCAAGAGTTAACATTGTTGACGCAAGCACGGGATGGTCTAGCGACACAGAATAGGCCAAGGCATCGGTCCTAAAACTGATCCTAAGGCAAGACTAGAAAGACAATTGATAAGAAGTGACTATGTTGCACAAAGTAAATCAAACGTGTTGGGTTTGTATGGGTGGGCGAGGAGCTCATTCCACCAGTACAGTTGAGTACTGACACCCACATAGTTTTCATGTGCAGGCACAGGTAGAAGCTCGTGGCGCAGAGCTCGCTTGGATGCGTCGATGCATGGAGTTTCTTGGCAATTCGAAGCGTGCGGCCGCATGGAGTAAAGACTTATACGGGACATAATGTATAGACATCGCCTTCCGAAGCTTCCGCCGACTCAAGACTTATATTTGAGAGATGAGAGAGAGCTGAGTAACTTGTAAATGTGAGATGAGTGAGCTTGAGAGACTTGTAATCTTGGCCTTGCGCCCCACTGTAACCTTTGTTTCAATATCAATAAAGGAGTGTTTTGCAATGACTTGTGTTTTGTTTCAAATTCCGCTGCTATTATTCAATGTCTCTGCTTGGGACTTCTGTGCGACGACCCCGTCGCAGCCGCTGAAATCGGCCGTTATGGAACCCGCCTTGCACGAGCGCAATCTAGGCTCGTGCGGCATCACGCCTTAGCGAAGACGATCGCTCCTACGGGAGCGGGGCGTGACAGTGGGGGAGGCTTTGACTCTTCTTTTCTAGTCCGTCATGCTTAACTAAAATGTACCATTATATGCTAAGTTAACCTATCGAGTCCACGAGTGTGGCTCGATCAAGAGATGAACATAGTGCGTGTAGAACACTAGATAGAATAATTGAAATGAAATGTACATCAAATGTACGAGTCGCTATTGAACATTGAATATCGCAAAGGCGAGCGCCTCGGTGCGCAAGTCATAAGAACATGTGATAACTGTATCGACGAGTGCCTCAGCGCACAAGTCCTTCGTGCCCCCGTGCACAAGTTAGTATGCTAGAACATTGAAAGACTATATTGACGCAAGTGCCTCAGTGCACGAGCTATAGAACATTAAATACCCTATCGAGACGTGCCTCAGTAGCACGAGTCGGAGGAAAGGAACATAAGTCTAACACATTGAACACTAAGACGTAGAACATAGAAATACTGAATCGAGACATGCATCGAATGCACGACACAATTGAATGTCGAATAACTATACAAAGCGTGCATACGTGTACAAGACTTATGAAAGATGGCTTCGTTGCGAAAAAGAGAACAGTTGTGGCACGAATGTGGCAGAACTGTCGAATGTGGCATGGTGCCTTCGAAATGTTTATGGCCCTTGGGACGTTCGTTGATAAACATTGAGTTGGAGCATTGTGCCAATGGAAATAGAGATAGGCGAATTGCTTGGTTGTATAACTTTGACACGTTGTATGGTCACGGAAAACTTGTGCACAAGTTTTGTTATCCCTCGAACGTGGTAGATGGTTGCCGGAACCCATTCGATCTAGAAAAATAATTTGAGATGGGTATTATGTGGGATATTTTAATCTATTAGGTTTGCGACCTACCATTAAATAGAGCGTCACAAATACCGGTATTGTTCGGGAGGAGTACTTCAGGGTAAGGAATTAGCACCCCAGACTGAAGTAGTCACCGTTCGTACTTTGATGTCCATTATGGTGTTAAAGTCAGTGACCTTCATATAGTTAAGGAACGACGGATCGAAAGTACAAGAACACAAAGATCCTGCATAGAACACTTATAACATGACATGAAAGGAATAAGACGTATTCACCTTGCATCGGTGCAAGGATGAGTGCGTCAGTGTTTGGTAAGAAGTCACGAAACAATACGATATTGCTATTGCTTGCTTGCTTGCTTATACAAATCAAAATAACATGCTTGCCATGATATCATGCTTTATTACTTACGAATATGCCATGAAACAGATCCCAAGGAGAACATAGAAAGATAACTAAATTATATGATGTATGAATCAATACATTACTAAATGTCGGTTTAGTTAAAGTGGGTCTTTGATTAGTACAGCGAGGACAAAAGTACTAATCTCCCACTAGTTTGCTAGTAGGTTCAGGGAATGGTCTGCTCGCGGCGGAGCGCTAAGGCATGGAATGTCGTAGCGTGCGATCGCATTGATGCTCGGACTTACAACAGGATTGACGTGGCCGAGTTATAGAAGGCATGATGTATGGAACGGTGAAATCCTTTGTGGGCAAGAGAGAACTTGAGTGTTGTAGCCAATCTGGCAAATTCAATTGGGTTATTGAAAGACTTTGTAACCTCAGTTCATATATTGAATAAAGAGAATTGTTTCGTATACTCTGTTTTCTTCTGTTGTTAATATCAAATCAAAGATAATCATTTGAGAACTTGTCATCTTGTCTTGTACGAGTATAACTCCAGACTAGTATGACATCACGTCCCAACGAGGACGATGATTTAGATAAATTGATGCAAGGACGAGCAATTTTTCGGGTCGAGGCATGACAATTATGACACGGTCTATGGCACTTATGGAACACGTGTTGTTCAAGTTAAGTAAGAAGGCTATACAGTAGCCATTTCCTGGATTTCAAACAAGAAAAGTTCATGCGACAGTTTGCCCCCGAGGTGGTCCTTCGTTTGGGAGTCTCCAACGAAGTATGAAAAGTATGATTTATGAGCACGATTTGCAAAGAGTTTGAGTCGTACCACAAATTAGACCAAGCATTTATGTCGGTCTAAATGTTCTTGTAGGTGCGTGGTCATGGACAACTTGTGCACAAGGGCGGTATTTCTTCGGACGACAACCTGGAGCCATAAGACCGATCCGGCCATGGATGGAATATGGTATAGCTGATGTTGTATAGGCAACCAAGAATTCGGAGACTTTCAGTGGGGCTCGCTACCTGCATTGATCGACTCACTGTCTCTCCTAGCTATGTTCAAGATGTCTTGTCATGCCAGTGACCTTTCATATAGATGAGTCGGTGTGCTGAGCGACAATCCGCATGCACGGTGTCGGTTGAGTCACAATAAGTATAAGCACGACACAGATGAGTCAAGATATGTGTGCATGGTTTACAACACAACAATTATGGAGCCTAAGATTTGGCTATAGCAGAGACACGTCCTTCGGCACAAGATGTGGTGTCAGTTGTTTGAGTCATTGACATAAGTTTATGAGTTCATGTTTGAGTCATTTAAAAAAGGCAAGTAAAAGAGTATGATTCACGTTGATGTGAGGCACGACCACAATATTACACAAATGGGTTTGTAGCACGGTCACAAGGACTTTGGAGCACGATTATGTTGGTTGCAACATGAGTAGACCAGGAGTCTACGTATTGGAATTGATCATTAGGCAAGATTAGAAAGACCACAAAAGAATAAGTTGTACTCACTAAAATAACGTGTTAGTTTTATATGGGTGGGCGATGGGATCATTCACCAGTACGGTTGTGTAGTGATATCCCACTATTTTTCATATGCAGGTCCAGGTACTTGCATCGTTCGGGGCGGAGCTTGCTTGGACGCGCTGAGACATGGAGTGCCTTGGTATTTCGAGGCGTGCAACCGCGTTGAAGACCTCACCTATACATGACATAATATATGTACATCGCCTTTTGAAGCATCTACAAGTGGCAAGCCTTGAACTTTTGTATTGAGAGATGAGAGAGAGAGAGAGAGCCGATTGATTGTATTCAAAGAGAGAGTGAGCTTGAGTTATTGTAATCTTGGCCTTGTGCCGTTTTAAAATTCGCTAATTATTAATGAAGAGTTCCGTTTTCATATATTATCATGTTATTCAACTTCTCTGCTCGGGACTTCTGTGCGACGACCCCGTCGTCAAGCTGTTGTAATTGGCCGTTATGGTATTGCTTTGCGCGAGCGCAACCTAGGCTCGTGTGACATTACGCCCAAGCGAGGACGATCGGATCTGGAGAACCGGGGCGCGACAGGCTCTGGTGGTCAATGTGGTGATGGTGTTAGAGGTTGTGACTGGTGGTGGTCGAGCACGGTGGTGATGCTCGTAAGGTGAATTGTTGGCCGGGACAGGGGAGGCTCGGTGAATGGGTATCTAGTAGTGGTCGGCTGGGGTGGTTGATATTGATGTTGGGTCAACCGAAGGTTACGGTGGCAAGGCTTGTCCTCGGTGATGGTGACAGTGGTGTCAACGGGGAGAGGCGATGGTAGAGTCAGAACAGAGGAGGTGGTGGTAGATGGGTGTTTGGTGTTGCTTAGAAGTTGGTGGTGTAGGGAGGCTGGTGAGGGTGAAGGAGGTGGCCTAGGCGGTAGGTAGCCGGAGGTGGCCAGAGGGGGCTCGGCTAGGCTGGGATGTAGAATTAAGAAATTTAGGAATATGAGATTTTTTGAGTAATTTGTAATGTTCTTGTGTGAAAATAATAAGGGGGAATGCCTCGTTAAATAGTGTAGTAGTGGTGCTTGAGGAGAAAGCAAGTGCCATGGGCACTCCATGCAATATGTAAAAAGAATGAGGGCAATAAAGGAATTGTGGGGGGGGGGGGGGGGGGGGGTGTGGAAGAGTCTAGGAGAGTCACATGGCTTAGTTAGCCATGGCTAACCACTAACCATTAATTAGCTAACTAACTATTTTAGTTAGAGATAACTAGTCATAGCCATGTGCTACGGGCCATGGGCCAAAACCATAACCATGTGCTTAAGTCATCTCATGACTAATTAAATCATGGCTAAAATTCAAACCATGACTATAAAAAAATTAATTTGGCATTCTAAAAACTTCGAAATTTTTCCAAAATTTTAGGAAAATATTTTATATACTCCAAAAAAATTCTGAAGTCAAATACAAGGGGTTACATATATGCTTAGTTTTATCATATTTTTTTATTCATCTTTAAGTGCTATTAATTGTATATTCCTTCTTCTTGCCTGAAGAAGATAGTTTTTTTTTTTGTAAACTCCAGAAAAACTCATGTACTTAATGCACATTTCGCTTCAATTGTTCAGTGTTCTATCTTGGTGTTCAGCACGCACTACGATTTCTACTTATCCAAACCACACACATGAAAATCCATGACGTTTCAAGCATACAAGGGTACATTTTATTAAGGCATGACGGAGTAAGAAAGAAGGGTCAGAGTCCTCCTACCTATGCCAATTCTCCTACCACTTCGTCGAGCCGATGCAACTCAATTCGTTAACTTTGTTGCACGATCATTTCACCTGACTTAAACATTCAAGCACTCCTTGCTCCTTTGAACTTTCCGACTGATTCGACCTATCGTGCCTATGCTTCAGCCTTTGCGAGGCAATACTTAGAACTTATGACGAACTCTGTTGTAAATAAGCACAATGTCGACCTTGGAAAACTTAGCGCAAATGCTTGCACATGAAACAAACTCAATTAATACTTCTTCAAATCGATTTCATACTTGTTCGAATCGAACTAATATTTCTTCGGGTCAACTTAACTTCTTTGAGTCAAAGACTTAGCGTAATGCACCATGCGGAGCGGGGCCTTACATTATTGGCAACTTTTCTTACAATGAAATAAATAATATAATTGATGTAAATGTCACAATAAATGGACAAGAATAATATTATATGAAACTAAACACCACCTAAGCTATATATGAACTAAATTACTCCAAATGTCGATACTCTGACCAGTTATTAATAATAATAAGTAGTGAAATTTTTAGTCGCACCATACTTTTTGCCCAAATTCAAAGTGCAGCCCACTCAATTATCATAATGTAAGGTACCCCCCCCCCCCTTTTTGACAGAAATTGTCCCCCAATGATGGTCAACTCCTTTGAACGAACTTTTTCAACAAAAATACCCCCCCCTCCCCGTCTTCTTCCCCCGCATGCGTCTGTGCTGGCTGCACCCTAGCCAGCCGTGCGCACCCCCGCCGGTAGCCCCTCCCAGCTGCACGTGTACCCCTGGCCACGCTCGCCCCCCTCCCAGCCCCGCGCGTTCCCTTAGCAGCGACAATAGAGCAGTGACAGCGACAACATAACAGCGACATCGACAACATAGTAGCGACGACGGCAGCGCTCGAGACAACATCAGCGATAATTAGTAGTGACAACAGCTCGCTAGCACACGACCAGGAGGAGGTCAGCGAGGGTTGCATGGTGGTAGGGGGGCACGCGAGGAAGAAGGAGAAGAAGATTGAAGGTATTTTGGTCATAAAATATTGGTCAAATGAATTGCCTGTCGCTTACCGACGATTTCCGCAAAAAATGGGAGGTACCTTACATATATGGTAATTTGGTGGGTACACCTTGAATTTGATTAAATAAATTGGGATGCAACTTAAAATTTCTCTAATAAGTATTAGCTAAATATTAAATCCAAATGGAAGAAGAAGCCGTGTATTAATAAATTGATTTATTTTTCATCTTTTCTTTCATGTGGTATTAGCTAGCAAAATATATTATGGTTAGGGAAGGCCGGGAGGAAGGTGCACGTGAAAGCAAGGTATTCGTGAGGGGAGACAAGGACAAGGTATGAGGTTGAGTTGTCCTATCCGAAGCTAGTTTTGGTTGTCTATGACTTTTATTGGCCCTGAGGACATGGCGGCAAGCATGTCAATCATTTAACCCTTCTCTCGAATGATCAAACTATTCGTAAGATACATACCAGTTGGTCAGTCATCCACCTCATGTCAGAGGAAAGGGATCATATTAAGGAAGAAGAAAGTATATATTTATTTGGAGTCACGCTGAGCCTGGAGGTTGTCCTAAGTTAGAGGAATTGTCCAAATATGAAGTTTTAACTAACTTACCTATGGGCCGGCCTGAGGACATGGTAGCAAGCATGTCAATCATTTAACCCTTCTCTCGAATGATTAAACCATTCGTAAGATACATACCAGTTGGTCAGTCATCCACCTCATGTCAGAGGAAAGGGATCATATTAAGGAAGAAGAAAGTATATTTATATATATATATATATATATATATATATATATATATATATATATATATATATATATATATATATATATATGTGGCAGATGACCTCTAGCCTAGTGGTTAAGAGAGATGCATGCTGTCCGAGTGGTCAGGAGTTCGAATCCCAGTGGGAGCGATTCCAGAAACAATTTACCTGGTTCCAAAAATATATATATATATATATATGTGTGTGTGTGTGTGTGTGTGTTGGGGGAGAGGGATTCGTATTCGGAGTTTTGCGGGAGTCCGTCTCCCTCAATCGTTGGATCGAACGGACGAGCACGCGGGCCCTCCAATCCGATAGTGCAATGGGGACGGGATTCTCCTACGGGACTTTTGATATATATATAGGTCCGGATCAAAAGTCCCGCAGAAGGAGCCCTCTCCGCCTTCGACCATTGGAACGAGCGCGTATATATATATATATATATATATATATATATATATATATATATATATATATATATATATATATATATATATATATCGGCTGATCCATCGTAGATGCCTAGGATGGTGCGCTCTCCTACGGGAGGGCAGGGTTCAAACCCCACTCCACCACCCGGGATGGCTGCGTGGCTTCAGCCTGGAGCTGGAGCTGGAGCTGGAGCTGGAGCTGGAGCATGCATATGCATATTGTTTCTTCTAATTAATTTGGAGGTCTCAACAAGGGGCATCGTGGTCGGTCACGGACATCACATGCACCTTTATTATATTTACTTACTGCTCCTTCCTAATAATTTCTCTCTTACTTCTTTTATATGAACAAACCAAGACTGGAGTCTCGCAACATCCACACTAAGATATTGTTTGGGAAGAGAGAAAAATGGGAGGAGGGAAAATTTTGAGAAAAAAAATGGGAGAAAAATTAAAAGTAATGGTGTTTGGAAAGAGGGAGGAGAATTGAGGGAGAGGAATGTGGAAGAAAAATTCATGTGGGTCCCACTCAAAAAATTTTCTCCCAAAAGTGGAAGAAAAATGGAGAGAGTTGAGAGGATTGTGAAATAAATTATCCAACTACCCTTCAATAAAATAGTTATTAATTATGATTTATCAAGGACTAAATGTTAATTATATCTTTCTCCATAATAAATAAAATATTATTTTTAAAATTTTCATTTCCCTACTTTTTGTTTATCCAAACAAGTGAAGGAAAAATTAATTTTATCTTCATTTTACTCTCCTCCATTTTTCTTTCCCTCAAATTTTCCTCTCCCTCCCCTCCTAGGTTCCCAAACATAGAGTAAGGGTCCGCTTGGATTGAGGGTTAAGAGGGTTAAAGTGAGGGCAAATTATATGGACATATCAAAATTGATCATGGCTAGCCCATTTTGAACTTTGGTTTATTTACAAGTTTGCCATTGAAGAAAGTGATCATGGCTATCCCACTCTTTGGTATAAAAGTCAATTTTTCTAATTTTGTTCTCTTCCTCAACTCATCCAAGAAGAAGAACAAGAAAAAAAAGAACAAGAAAAAGAAGAGAGGAAGAAGAAGAACAAAAACAACAAAAATGAAAATTTTGATGGAATTTAAACCCTAATTTTCTTTCTCAACTCATTCTCACTATCTCCAAGTATAATGAGTTTAAACTCTAATTTTCTTCCCATTTAGAATTTCGATTTTCAATTGACGGAGAACAAAAAATGAGAAGAAAACACCCAAAAATTAAACCCTAATTTTTTTTTTTCTCATTTTCAATTTTGATGGCACCCAAAGGCTCCTCATAATGCACAAACCCTAATATTGATGGAAACCATAATAATGTTGTTCAACTAGTGTAAACAAGGACTGTCCAATTTTCTGGCAGTCCTACAAACTGAATGGACTGCCAGAAAACTGGACAGTCCTAAGTCACAGCATGTGAAACAAATGACTACACATTTTTCTGGCAGTCCTAACTGTATGTTGGACTGCCAGAAGAATGGGCAGTCCAACTCACAACATGTGTAACTTTGGACTGCCTAACTATCTGGCAGTCCAGTCTGTATGTTGGACTGCCAGAAGAATGGGCAGTCCTTTGTTAAACAGGCTCTGCCTTAGGACTGTCTATTCTTCTGGCAGTCCGTCATACAGACTGGACTGCCAGATGGTTGGGCAGTCCATGTCGACACAGATTTACTCAATTCGTGAATGCTAAGTTTTGATTTAAAAGACTTTAATTCCCATTAAAATACTTACAATTAAAACAAAGAATGAAACGTAATGCACACGAGATCATTTAAACAAACAATTCTATGATTTCAAATTGGAATTTTTTTTTAGAAATAATAGGTAATTTCTAGGGTTCAAATTTTTTCAAAATTTGATCATGGCTAGCCCATTCTTCGGTGACATCGTTCTTCTTCAAAAGAGGAGGATGGTGGAGGGGTGAGGGTTTTGGAAAACAACTCTGCTCTATGAACCGAATGGGGGGACCGCAGCTCAAACCGAGCTGACGTGTCCCCCTCTCATTGGATGGGTGGGGGCAGGCGGCCCCACGTTAGCAGGGGGGTTGGGGGTGTAGCCAATTGGGGGGGGGGGGGGGGGGGGGGGGGGGGGGGGGAGGGGAGGGACACGTCAGCGTTCGGTTTGAGCTGCGGTCCCCCCCCCCCCCCCCCCCCCTTCGGTTCACGAAGCATTTTTGTTTGGAAAATTTTCTTCTTCAAAATGGGAAAATTTTTGGGGTTTTGTAATTTCTTCTTCAAAACTCAAGAAGAGAGGGGTGAGGGTTTTGGAAGAGAGAGAAGGAATTTTGCAAATGAAGGAGAAAAAATAGGTTTTGGGGGGGGGGGGGGGGGGGGGGGGGGGGAGGGGGGGGAGGAAATTTGGGACAGCCAATGATCAAAAAATTGGGCTAGCCTAGTGAAAACACAAGAAAATTTGGGCTAGCCACAATCCGGGTTAGCCATGATCAAAATGTGATGTGCCCATATAACTTGTCTAAAGTGAGGGGAAGTTAAGTGAGGGAAAAATAAAACCATGTTTGGTTTGAGGGTAGGGTTTTGGAGGGAGGGTTATAGAGGGTTATGTGGGGGTTTATTTCACCCTCTTTTGTCCATTTTTTTAACCCTCCAATTCGGGAGGTTAACGAGGAGGATTGAGAGATTTTATTTAAAAAGTCATAATTACCCCTTATTTGTTCTATAAAATATCATAATTTTTTTTCTCAATTTTTTTTGTTTTCAACATGTTGCTCCGTACCTTTCTAATTTGTGAATATATTTTGACAAGTTCTAATCAAAATTTCAATCAAATTTAATATTATGACATATGTAATAAGGCTATTTTTGTAACTATCATATTTTTATTAATCCTCCACTCACTCAAAACCTCTAATCCAAACAAGAGTTATTAAATATCCCCCCACTTAACTCTCCCTCCAATCCAAACAAGGTTCTATGTATTGACTCTACTCCCCCTCACTCTACTCCTCCCCATTTAACCCCACTTAACTCTCCTTATTTTTTTTTCCCTCAATCCAAGCAGACCCTAAGGGGGCGTTTGGTATGCGGGATACTATATAGCCGGGAATTATATATTCTCGGGAATCAAATTCCAAGGAATTAAATTCCCTAAAAAATTACATTCCCATGTTTGGTGACAATATAAATATTCCCGGGAAAAAAATAAAAATAATAATAACGAAAAAAAATGAACAAATATAAAAACCGGTAAAAAATAAAAAAAACCGGTAAAAACGACAAAAAATCGGTAAAAACGACAAAATAACAAAAAACGATAAAAAATGACAAAAAAAATTGGTTAAAACGACAAAAAATGACCAAAAAGCGACAAAAAATGTATAAACGCAAAAAATAACAAAAAAGGGTAAAAACGACAAAAATAACCAAAACACAGACAAAAACGACATAAAATCGGTAAAAACGACAAAAAACCAAAATGCGGCAAAAACGACAAAAAATAACAAAAAATCGGTTAAAACGACAAAAAATAACCAAAAAGCGACAAAAACGAAAAATAATCGATAAAAACGACAAAAAGGACAAAAAAAATCGGTTAAAATGACAAAAAAAAACCAAAAAGCGACAAAAACGAAAAATAATCGATAAAAACGACAAAAACAACAAAAAATCAGTTTAAACGACAAAAAATCGGTTAAAACGACAAAAAATAACCAAAAAGCGACAAAAACGAAAAATAATCGATAAAAACGACAAAAAAGGACAAAAAACGGTTAAAACGACAAAAAATCGGTTAAAACGACAAAAAATAACCAAAAAGCGACAAAAATGACAAAAAAATCGGTAAAAGCGACAAAATTGATAGAAAACGACATAAAATCAGTAAAAATGACCAAAAAGCGACAAAAAACGACTAAAAATCGGTAAGAACAGCAAAAAAGCTACATAATGACAAAAAAAACGCTTTAAACGACAAAAAAATGAGAAAAATGCGACAAAAAGGATAAAAAATGGGTAAAACGACAAAAAATAATCAAAAAGTGACAAAAAGACAAAAAATGGGTAAAAACGACAAATAATCACTTAAAACGACAAATAATTAGTAAAAACGACAAAAAATGACAAAAAAGCGATAAAAATGACAAAAAAAGAAAAATGTTCAAAACTAATCAAAATTGATCAAAAAAGAAGAAGAAAAAATTTAGACAATTTTTTTTTTGTCCGGACAAAAAACAAATACCTACCTATTCTCAAGGGATAGAATTCCCATGTTTTGTGGATAAACTATTTACCCGGGTATTTATAATTCCTGGGAATAAATTTTTTTATAAGCCAAACAAACGTGGTAATAGATTCCCATCTTAAATTTTTCAGGAAATAAATAAAAATACCGTGTACCAAACGCCCCCTAAGAGTAGTACGAAGAGCTACATCTTTATTTTAATAAAAATTTGTAGCACGGCTCATACTTAAAAATCTTTTCTATTAAACCTTTCCTAGTAATCAAGAGACTTCCTAAATTTAAAACATGTCTTAGTTCGTGAATCCAACTAGATCCACCAAGAAGAAAAAAAAAATAGAGAAATGAAAAATAGGAGGATAATTTAGAGTATAGATTTGGTGTGCGTGTGCCAATATGAATGGAACACTCCAAAAGTAATAATTTATACGATCTATAAAAATTTTGGAGTATGGTTTGGAGTGTCCATACCGTGCATGAATGCTCTCACCACGTGGCACCGATAAATATTGAGTCCCCTCCAATAGCATAATAATACACCACCAAGACAAATTAGAGAAACAAATAGTGATGTGTCATTATACTATTGGGAAGAACTCAAGGCTCACTATTGTCACGTGGTGAGTCCGTTCCATTGAATAATTTCTCAAAACCAAGATAATAACTAGATTCTGATTTCATGGTTTATTATATGTTGGTTTAATTATACTTTAGGTTCCAGAATATTCAAAAAAATTAACGTTTGAATCCTGAAAATGTCCAACTTATAGTTTAGGTAGTGAGGTGACGATGGACCCATGTTGACCATCCAAAATCTATTAATAAAAATTTAAGTTTAATTAGACTTAGGGTCATAGAAATATTATTGTCCTTCTTGAAGTTTGATTCAATTTATTTACTAATATATTTTGGATAGTCAACATGGATCAACGGTTATATCAGGACCCAAATCTTAAACTGGATATCTTTATGACCAAATGCTAACTTTTGAAAGTTTCTGAATGAAAATTCTAATTAACCCTTATATGTTTCTCACCCCCCCCCCCCCCCCCCCCCCCCCTACTCCTATTGCTATTGGAGCTTATCTCAACGATTATCCCAAAACCCATATTGCTTATCATATGATAGAAAACTAAAATTAGTTAATAAATTCACTTTTAAGATTCAAAATTATTGGAAGTTCATGTCCTCTTCTAGAACTGAGGTGTGAAGGAGAAAATGTTTTTATAACTAAATTGTTTACGTAGAATTTTAATATCTAACTTTAATGACCACTTATATCACCACCTTTCTAAATGTGCCGATTAGCTACTTCTAATTAAATCTAAGTATCTTGGAATGCAGATTTGATGCAATTCTCACATTTTGGTTGGGTTAACTTTGGATTCATTGGCAGATATCATTGAATTGTTTTAAGTTTTATCCTTGTGTTTCTATGCTTGGATTTGATGCAATTTTACTAAGGATGATGGTCTCTAATGTAAACTTTGGATTCATTGCCAGATATCATTGAATTGTTTCAAGTTTTATCCTTGTGTTTCTATGCTTGGTTTTGCAATGCTTGTTTACTAATTTTTTTTCTTTTGTTCCATTTTATGACAACATATATAAAACGCACCAGCAAATGCAAGACACGTGTCCAGTCGAAAATATCATCATCAGCAAATTATTAGTTGGGTCTTGTAACCCCTCAAAACTTACTTTTAAATCCATGTCTTATCTGTCTCAAAAAAAAATATGAAAATATATATATATATATATATATATATATATATATATATATATATATATATGTTCACCAATGCACTATTGATATGCATGCACCGTCACCGTCAATGTTGTCTTGAGGACACTGCATGCATGCATGCAATGCTTTCTGCTTTCACAATGCGGGCTAGCTGCTGTGCTGCTCTTATGAGCACATAGCAATGGTGTCAGAATACACAACAATACAAAACAGGATGATGTGTTCACAACACATGCAATTGAGACCAAAATTTCTCATATTAAGGTTATGTACATGTAGGAGCGGTTCAGAGGACAAAACTCAGACTTGGACAACCCTTATAGTTAGGGCAACCCCCTTGGCTTAATATGACCTTACAAGATGTCGAAGTTGCGGGTGACTCTCCAGAATCGTTCCACAATAATGGTTAATAGGCAAACTAAAATTAACTTCAAATAGGTACGCAATCAGAATAATCTGCACAATCTCATTTTTAACCCATGCAGCATCAGCACCAGCGCCGGCAGCTAGTAAGAAGTAGCTATAGGTGTGGATTGGAGATCCTGGCATATAGCCAACATCCGTCTCCCTAACATTGATCCATCACTACTCACTCACTGACTCACTCGACAGACGAGGCTGAGTCTGAGATGGTGACAATTAAGAAGAAAGAGGCAGCAGCGAGCGAGCAGCTGCTGGGATAAACCAAACTAAGAGGACGATCAATCTAAAGGAGTAGCTATACGTCATACAGTTGAAAAAGACATAATGGACACACAGACAGACAGAGATTCCTCCTCCTCTCTTAGATATTATATTCTCTCTCTCTCTCTCTTGAAACTACCAGTGTTCGTCTCTCTCTCTCTCTCTCTCTCTCTCTCTCTCTGCTACTGCTACTGCTAGGTGGCTAGCTTAAGCTTGAAGCCCATTCATTTTGTCTACACGTACACTACAATATGCATGGGAGACTTCCTCCTCACACCAAACCAAATCGATCCAACCATATCGCAGAGCCTTTAGTTTTCCCACTTGCATTGCAGTGCATCACACATCGGCAGTATGTATGTTATAAAATGTAAGAGAACGGATTAAGAGCATCTCCAACCCTATTGTGACTTTGGAAAAAAGTTGTTGCCACATAGGAATGACAACATTTTATTCAAAAGTTCTTCTCCAATGCAATTGTCAAGTCAATTGTGAAGCTTATGTGGCAAAAATTAAAGAAGACATTGTGAAGTTTATTGTCTTGTTCTAGACAATGCACTTGACAATGTCTTCTCTTTCATGTCATCAATTATGAATAAAAAATATTAGAAAAAAGAAAGAAGATGAGTAGTTGTCTTGGAAGTTGAAAAAAATACTTTTTATTGTCTTCTCAATACTTTTGCATTGGAGAGAGTTTTTCTATCTCATTGTCTTTTGAGATATAATTTTGCCACATAAACAAGACATTGTCTTGTGGCTCATGCCACATAGGAGCCACCTAAGACTCACAACACTTAACAAGACAATAGGGTTGGAGATGCTCTAATAACTAGGGATAACTATCATTCTCTCTTTTGATATATGTAATTTCGATCCCACCAGCTGAGCTGATGCACATAACAAGGTTAATAACTACGACAAGTAAATTACAAAAATAGGTTTGATTACAATGAAATATTACATTGGTTTACACGCTAGCACTAGTTCTAGTTATGCATTCATGATCCTACCGTTAGATTTCTTTCCTTTTTCCTCTTTTGATAAAAAAGTTATTTATGCAAGCTAACAAATTAGAAAGATGTATGCCAACAGTCATATATATAGAGACAAGTGTTCCCATTAATTCATCCCATGGTATAGTAGTGTGCATGTAATTATATAATAATACAATCAATTAGCAATTAATATAAAAGTTATAGACTGACAGCAACTAAAGACAAGTAGTACAGACAGAGAGAGAGAGAGAGAGAGAGAGAGAGAGAGAGAGAGTAGTGTCATTTGGATTTGAACACACCACAGATCTTTGTTAGCATTCTCTTTTCTCATTTAAATAAGAGACTCATCTCCCAGAAGGATATATAAAGGAGATCTTATTGTCTGGGTTGAATATATATACATGAAGAAAGAGAGGCAACGATCTGTCTCCATTTGGCATGGAATAGTTTATTGTTTTCTGAAGATTCTATTATTAGTCAGTCAGACAGTCAAGGAGTATATGAGCTTTCTTTCTTTCTTTCTTTTTTTTTTTTCTTTTTTTACTTTGGAGTGTAGCATGAATATGATGATATGTGTGTGTGTGTGTGTGTGTATGTTGGCTTTGAGCTTTCCCTTTCTCCCCGGCCCCTTCCGCCCCCCTCCCTTTTTCTTTTTGGTAGGTAGACTGGATAGATACTCTCCTACTGCCTTTTCTTTTCTTCTTTCTTACTTGTTTGCACTTCATTAAACAATTAAGAAGACAAGAAAAAGGTGTTCAACCTAAGCCAGATTATTAATTATGCCCATAGTGAACTGCACCATGCATTCAAATGGTCTCAAAATCACATACACCATAACCTATTTGATGCAAACGGACCACCTATAGGCTGGAACATTGTTGATATATAGTTGGTTTAGCATCACCAAAATTTTGATGCTGCAGTTCGACAAATCAAGACATCATTAAACAAAAGAAAAACTAGCCATATGACAGTACATTAAACCCATGATATCTTACATGAAAACATGTGGTTCATGATGTAACCTTATGTCATTTTTTTTTTAATCTTCTTCCGGATACTGCATGCTATGTCTGAACAAGAATACTTTTTAGCTAGGATTTATATTAAAGGTGGGTTTCGTTCCATCTTCACTATGTTAATTAAGACCATGATCAACCAACAATTGCAAGTACCGCGCTTGGACAAAGGCTACATTATACAACATAACTTCTTCTTCTACCTAACCATGATTAATTGGCATCACAATCCATTGGGCAAAAATAATTGGGAGCTGGAAAATAGATGGAAAACATGTAAAGCTCATATTTACGTCTGAACATATAGAAGTCTGATCATGAATATTTTTCTTTCGAGCACTTTATGTTCGATCCTCTTCGGTTGATTAAAAGCTCGTAAAAGAACTTTTTACCCAGTTTTTGCACATAAATGACGAGCTTCAGCCCCATACATACTAAAGTGAAATAAATGGACATGTATGCATACATGATGAGAACTAACCTCTCCTTAATACAAGACTGGGAGGGCACTGACTATCCGCCAGGTCCCATACTTGCCGCTACATGTCTTTTCTTCTCTCGTTTACCTAAAAAAAAGCCAAGAAAAACAACATGAAAAGATTACCTCCCATTAATTTTTGGAATATGCCATTTTAAGCTTTCTCAAAAGGTTTGATCATAACATTTCGTCAAGCTTTAATTGGTGATAAAATGTTGGAACAGTCTAGTTATCAATTTCTGTAACAAAGGATTGAGGAACAAAAAAAAGGCAGCCATAAGCATGTACGTAGGACCACACGGAGATAAAGAGAATAGGTAACTCATGATTGCTTGCTACACCATGTGGCGATATGTTCTTCACCTCCCTTGATAATAAATAAATTTTAATAAAAAACGAGTTAGCTCTCCAACCAAGACTTCAATAAAATGTTAAAGATCAAATGATGATGATGATTGATGGCCCCACACTTAAAAACAAACACACACACATATATGATATTTCCCATAATAGGGCCTATAAATCTACAACATTTACTAGTGATAATAATGCTATAAGACCAACTAAAGGAGCATCCCATTGAAGAAGCAATTAAGAAGAAGAAGGGATGCAGTCTTGGCATGCATGTTATTTGAGCGGGACAAGGCATGAAAGCAAACAAGAATAGGGACAGCTCCTAAGCAAATCCTTCTTAGCCGGATTTAAAATATTCCCTGCCTCTCTCTCTCTCTCTCTGCTGGCACTACAAATTGCTGGAGGAACTGCATCATTCATTCAGAGCATGCATTGGATTTCACAAAAGGGGAAGGAGTGGTGGGGGGCCTCCATTTTTGTGAGAGAATATTGTTGTACTCATATATACATACATACTAATAAAGTAAGTTTGGATGGGATTGCATGGGAATCATCACACCTTGCTTTCAAAGGTATTCCAAGTCAAGTGGAACCCAAAAAGAAAAGAGAGGAAAAGAAGAAGTTATTAGCAAGTGCTGCTGCATCTCTAACTTTGTTCTCTTTTAATTGGAAATAAAGTGGTATATCAATGTCTAAATAACATAGTTAAGATCTTGGTAAAGCAAAGTAAGTATGAGAAAAGGATCAGCTGTTCACTCAACAAAGAAAGAGTACAGACCCATCTATTATTGCCTTTACCCATACAATACTTGTGTGATTTGATCCCCCTTTAATAATGGCTTTACATCTATGAATTATTGCCCCTCTACCCAAAAGTCCAAATGTATGTCTTTGCAAGGTCTTTAATACTTAATACTATTGCTGGCACATGAAATCATCTCTCACTGCATAAAAATAATGGACATGAGTAATTAGCCATATTTGTTGATAGCCCAATCAACCACATCCACATGACAACACCTCTATGGTGCATCTACTGCTGGTGTATGCCCAGTGAGAGATCGGATATCTGGATAATAAAAACTACTTTTGTTCATTTGTGTTTGGATCTAGATGAAACATACAAATTATTGAATTTTAATAAGTTCATTTAGTAATTAAGTCATTAGAGTTTTTTTTTTTTTTTTTGCTTTGAGTCATTTAGTAATTAAGTCATTAGAGTTAATTTACTTCTTAGAATAGTTTTGTTACTTTTTAATAAGTTCATTTAATAATTCCTCCATTTTAGTAAGTTCATTTAGTAATTAAGTCATTAAACTTTTGATACTCTGGATACAGTTTCCCCTTTGTATAAAGTTTCGGGACTGTTTTATGATTTAACTGTTATGGTGTTATCGTCTAGAAAATATAAAAGGCGTACACCTTTGTAACATGAGTTAATAATTGAACATTTTATAAATTGCGCTTCAAATATTAGCTACTATAATTTTGTTAAATAGCAACCTACTACATCATAAGAATATGAAACCCATAATTGAGATCTTTACCCAACATCCCTTTCCCCCTATCTTGAACCCGGCACCTCCAATGCAAGACCCTTCCTTGCCAAGCAGCTGCAGCTGGCAACCTTCCCTATTAAACCTTTTAGATCAACCTTGATATACTTGCACACTACTAAAAACCTTCCACAGAATCCCAGCAAGAGCCAGGATAAATGCTATAATTACAACAGTCCCAAAACCTTGAAATAGCCACCAAGATCTACTATAGTCCCCAATTCCTCCAAACTAACCCAAATTTCCCTCAATTTCAAACCCAAGAAATCCAAATTCCACAATTTTCTTCTTCTTTCAGATGAGTTGAGCAGTTTTCTGGTAATCCTGGGCCAAGAATTGGAAGAAGGACAAAGGGAAAGAGAACCATGTTGAATTTTGAGGGATACCTAAAGTATCATTAAATGTAAAAACTGAGGGTCTGCTTGGATTGAGGGAGAAAAAAATAAGCAGAGTTAAGTGGGGATAAATGAGGGGGAGTTAAGCGAGAGGGAGTAGAGTCAATACATAGAACCTTGTTTGGATTGGAGGGAGAGTTAAGTGGAGGGTGTTTAATAACTCTTGCTTGGATTGGAGGTTTTGAGTGAGAGAGTGAATAATAAAAATATGATAGTTACCAAAATAACCTTATTACATATGTCATAAAATTAAATTTGATTGAAATTTTTATTAGAATTTGTCAAAATATCTTCACAAATTAGGAAGCTACGGATTAACATGTTCAGAAAAAAAAAAATGGAGGAAAAAAAATCATGATATTTTATAAAACAAATAAGGGGTATTTATGACTTTTTAAACAAAACCCCTTAATTACCCTCGTTAACCCTCCGATTTGGGGGGGGGGGGGGGGGGGGGGGGGTTTAAAAAAATGGACAAAAGAGGGTGAAATAAACCCTCACTTAACCCTCTATAACTCTCCCTCCTAAACCCCCACCCTCAAACCAAGCATGGTTTTATTTTCCCCTCACTTAACTTTTCCTCACTTAACTCTCTTAACCCTCAATCCAAGCAGACCCTGAGAGATTGGAAATTTTGCACCCTCATTTCTGAAAATACAATTTATATATCTGTTGATCCTAAGATGAACTTGTTTTGGCAAATGCGGATATTTTTTTTCTTCTAAGCTACATGTCGATATTGGATGGTGTAAATATGACAAAGGCAGTGAACTATGATCAATGATTAGTATTTCAATTTGGTCAAAGGAGGCTACCACATGGTAGTTTTAATACCAATAGTTATTTTTCCAAGGATTAACACAAATTTTTGACCGGTTAGTTCATATACAATTCCCAATAGCCTTATAGAAATAAATATTATGTGGAAGTCACTTCTGTGCTTAATATATACTTA
Organism: Iris pallida; assembly: GCA_029216955.1. Taxonomy (NCBI): domain Eukaryota; kingdom Viridiplantae; phylum Streptophyta; class Magnoliopsida; order Asparagales; family Iridaceae; genus Iris; species Iris pallida. The sequence continues at coordinate 1,536,343 of JANAVB010029618.1, forward strand.
TATAGATACTACTAATACACCATTCCACTGCATCAATACATTTCCATTACATCCACAGTAACCTAGGCCAAGAGAAGTAATGCTCAGAGTGAAACTAAGATATAGGAAGAGCCTACAATAGAGTTAGATCGATTTTCTTCTACAAAGCACTTCTGGCTAAATAAGCAACAATTAAGCAAAGCAATAAAGTCCATCAAGCCAAATATGATTGAGAGGAAAGCTAAGAGTCCACAGGGAGACCCTCATGAGCATGGAAGTCATCGTCTTCTACTATTCCACCCTTTAGAGCTAATGAAACTTTAATAAATAGGTAATTGTTGTAATATGTGATTACGTGTACATATTCAGGTTTATCCTATTAAAGATAGACCGGAATCTGGTGTATTTGAATTTAAACTTTCTTTTTTCTAGGAGCAGGAAGTTAGGAGTCCTTGTTTATAGGATTAACTAAAGTTAGTTACCAGATATTAGCTAAATATCTCCTGCAGATCACGGTGTACACTGCCTATATAAAGGCATTGGTATTTCATTAATAAAATATCAGAGATTATCCTCCAAATTTCCTTTTCCACATGGTATTGGAGCCACTCTTTGACCTAAAATTGTTCCTCTCTTAGCCATTGATAATCGACCATGGCTAGAATGAGTGATCCTAACTCTGATAATGTTACTTCCGATGTATCCTCCCCAAGGTTCTAAACAGCGGTAGGCGGGTGCGTGGCGGAGAGAGTCTGCGTACCGCCTAGACCGCCTAGGCACCGCCTAGGCGGTCAATACATTTTGAACATGTTTTACTATTTTACCACTGTTTTGTGCATAATATGCATATTTTAAGGGTGTTCCATGCATAACTAAGTTGTAGAACAAAGATTTATAAAGTTTTAGTTTTGTAAAAGTTAACCATAGGCCCATAATGCTTACAAAACCTTTTTGGCCAAAATATCTTATTAGGTATTGCTCTGCCTAGGCGCCCGCCTACGCCGCCTCACCTCCGCCTACGCCGCCAAACCTCCGTTGGCCGCCTACTCCACTGCCTACCGAAAAGCGGTGCGGAGAGAGACCGCCTACCGCTTAGGCGCCGCCTAGGCGACCTCCATTTAGAACACTGATTTCCAAAAAGCTTACTGATGCTCATGCCTTTCCTTTCGGTCTTGATAACTCATCCCTCCAAATAACCATTCACAAATTGAATGGCCTTAATTTCGTACAGGGGTCACGATCTGTGACACTATGTCTCTGCGGCAAGGGCTGCCGGGGATTCTAGTGATCCTGCCTTCTCCAAATGGGACTCCGAAAACAGCAAGATAATAGCAAGGCTGATTCAGAGATTCTCCGACCTCGAAAATTCAGCTCAGGTCTTTGAGCTAAAATCCAAGTTGCGGGACCAGAAGCAACTCAACTTGTCTGTAACTCAGTATTACAGCATCCTGCACAATCTCTGGCAGGGAATTGATCTCTTTTATGTCATTGATTAGAAGTGTTCTGAAGATGCTCGTCTCTATAAGAAGATGCTTGATCGAGAGCGCCTTTTTGATTTCCTTTACGGTCTCAATCGTGACCTGGACGAAGTTTGTGGGAGGATTCTTGGTAAATCTCCTTTACCATCCATACGGGGGGAGAGCCGGAAACGTGTAATGCTTGGCCATGTTCCCAGTTCGGATGTAGATCACTCTGTCCTCGCCACTCGCCGGAATGATGGTCCTGGAGATCAACGAGGTTCACGCCGAGAACGGCTATGGTGTGAGCACTGAAATAAGCGTGGGCACAACAAGGCCACTTGTTGGAAGCTCCACGGTAAGCCCGCTGACTGGAAGCCTCAGAGCACTCGGGAACCACATGATTTAGCTGCTGAAAGGGTTAGATCTCTTCCGTTTACACCTGAACAAATAGAGCAAATTCAAAAACTTCTTGCTCAGCCTCCCAACTCAAATCACCAGCCCACTCCACCTGCTGCCAATACAAGTATTTATTCTACTACTATCACTGTCCATTCTCTCCCTTGGATTATAGATTCTGGCTGCTCCGATCACATGACTGTCCAATCTCATCAATTCTCTTCCTATAGCCCGTGTTCAGGTAACCTAAAAATCAAAACTGTCGATGGATCTTTATCTGCGGTGACCGGTAAGGGTTCTGTCCATTTGAGTTCTTTCCTCACACTCCAAAATGTCCTTCATGTACCAAACATCGTGTAATTTGCTTTCTATTAGCAAACTCACCTCTGACCAGCAATGTGTTGCAAAATTCTCACCTTCTTGCTGTGATTTTCAGGAGTTGTCATCGGGTTAGACGATTGGGAGTGTGAGGGAATGTAGTGGGCTGTACTTGTAGTGCCCTGCCCCGCTCAAGTCAATCAAAGGGCAAAAAATGCATCGGCGTTTGGACTTGGTTAGCAACGGCTTGCTCGAAGTCCCACTCGATCGAGGCAACTCCTCGCTAAGGTGGGTGACTTCAATGAACTTGCCTCTGCATGGCCTTCACACTAATAAACTGGATGTTTTGAATGCACTGAGTATGTTTGCTAATAGAAGAGATGTACGCACATAGCTAAGGAAATAATCCCACTCTGAGTCAGATTTCGTAAAACATGAAAAATATGGAAAGTTGATGCTTAGATAAGCACATCATGCTGGGTTTCCAAATTTGCACTTAGTATTTCGATCCCACGACTTACTTCGATCCCACGACTTGGACAAAAGTAGCGTTATTATGTTGACACAAAGACTATCAATTTGCTTGACATGGTAGGCACGACCCTACGATTTCATTGTCACGTTTCCACGGTTTCAAAGGCTTGTCATATAGAGTATGACTTGATTGCTAGCATGACACGAAACACGGTTGGTTCAAGTTGAATATGTAGGAGGGCTAACAAGTAGTCACTCCAGAGTTGAGTGAAAGGTATAGTAACATGAATGGAAAGTTCTTGGAACTGTAGCACGCCAAGGCACTACCTGAAACAATGGGAGCACGCCGAGGCAATCCTTGAAATAACAGGTTCTGCGGAAAGGAAAGAAAAGTATGAAAACACATGTGAATGAGTAATGACTGTGTAGGACGGTAAGTTGAGCTGAGTCTTGCATGATCATTGGACAACTTATGCACAAGGAACGGCTCCCCAAACGGCAACCCGGAGACGATGCCGACTTCGGCCTTGGAGGAGCAAAAAAAAAAAATAGCCGTGTTGGCATACAACACTCAGATGTGTTATTCGAAAACTTTCAGCGGGGCTCACTACAAGCGCTAAAAGGGTCGCCGTCTAAGTCCGGCTAATTATCCATGATAGCTTGTGGTGCTAGTCACTCCTTTCATATAGATGAGTTGGCATAAGAGCGGCTATCTGCGTGCATGTCTTAGATTGATTCAAGAAGTATGTGCACGGTACAAATGAGTCAAGATGTGTATGCACGATATGAATGGGTCAAGAAGTATTTGCACGGTACGCAACACGAGTTTGGAGCCTAACATTTGGCTATAACAGAAATATATACTTCGGCATGAGACATGATGTCGTGAATTGAGTCATTGACACTAAGTTCACAAGTCTATGATTGATCCATTTACATGACGAAATGGAAAAAGGCCATAGGGCAAGTATTGAGTAAAAATACACTACGTTGCAAGGCACGGCCTTGATGATGATATATGAATGGATCTTATGGCACGACTACGATGTTGGCACAAATAGGTTTTATAGCACGGTCATAAGGTCTTAGAGCACGACCACGATATTGCAACACGAGTAGACTTGTAGTTATGCAATGAACTGATCTTAATGCAAGATTAGAAAGACAAACCATAGGGAGCACTCACTAAACAAACATGTTAGTTTTGTTTGGGTGGACGAGGGGCTCACTCACCAGTACGGTTGTGTACTGACACCCCACCAGTTTTCATGCGTAGGTTACTAGTACTTGTTCGTTCGAGATGGAGCTCGCTTGGACGCGTTAAGGCATAAAGTTTCTTGACGTTTCGAGGCATACGGCCGCATTGAAGACTTCACCTATATGGGACGTAATGTATGGACATCGCCTTCTTCAAGTTGTAAACCATGGATATGATCATTTGTATTGAGAGATGAGAGAGAGCTGAGTAATTGTATTCAGATAGATTGTGAGCTTGGGTGAGTTGTAAATATTGGCCTAGAGCCAACCCCTTATAATGTTTATGTTCTTATCAATAAAGTTCTGATTTTGTTTTACTTGTGTTTCTTTTATTGTTCTACTTTTTCGCTGATGTCTTTTGTGTAACTCGGTCGTTTAGCTTCTAATCAATCGTTTCAGCCATTCGTCTTGCGCGAGCGCAACTCTTGGCTCGCACGACATCACGCCCTAGCGAGGACGATCGGCTCTACGGAACCGGAGCGTGACATAATGGTATCAGAGCACAGCTTTACGTCCTTGGACTTCTGATTGAATTCTTTAATTCTGATGTTATTGCTTCCATAATCGATATTGTTGGTGCTCTCTCAATGTTCCGCGGGATATTTCATACAATAAGTCTATATATTTTATAAAATCGCATGAGAAAAATTTGGTTAAACAAAAGATAGTCTCACGTAAGGCACGGTTGGCTGAGTTGAGCTGAGCAATATACACCTAAACTTGCGTCAATGTTAGCAAGTTGTGTGCGAGATCACATGTCTTCGAATGAGAATAAGTTGGATTCGATTCATGAAATGTTGAGTAGTCAACGATAGAGTGTTGTCAAATGACGATATCATCGATACGACATAGATGAATCATGCTTCGATTTTGAGGAATGGTTTGGACGGAGATTCAAAGTGATCGATTGTGATTCGAATAATCATTTCGAGGATTTGTTGAGTGACTTCATCCCTGGGTGGTGTATAGAATGGCCTTGGGGATGTTCGATCGAATTGAGGATCAGGGTACCAATGAGTCTTAGCGAGCGATGCGATAGCACAAAGCCTTAGAATGAGTATCACAGTGTTAGCCATGACTTAAATGCTTCATACGAGTTGGGTTAGACGAAACAAGAGGCGACACATAGCGGACTGGGATGCGTCGGTTACGAAATGTTGAAGGAAATAATAGATAGATTAAATTAAGGAAAGTTAAGGTGCAATGGAATGGATGACTCAGTCGAGGAATCAATATGAATCATATACGAAAAATTAGCACGATTGGAAGTTAGCGTACATGCGAAAATAACACAAATGATTTTAAATGAAATTGTTCGATGACTTGAGATGAGACATGATAGAACGATGTGATTTGAGGAATTATGCTGTGCGATAACTAAGACAGTAACGAGTGTGATTTTGAGTTTGAACAAATTTATCATGTAACTAGTTTGGAAGATAGCTATAGCTGATTTGATCTTGAATGTCGAGGAGTGGATTGTATATCCAATTCGGATGATAGCATTGGTTGCATGACTCGGAGTTCGTTGCAAAAGAAAGATCGTCAGGTTATGTATATCATCGATGGTATTGAGGCGTATCAAATATCGATGTGCGATAACTCGGGAGTACTCTGATTCGAGAAATGATGATCGTGTCAAATGTTGTTGTTTGAATGGAGTCTATACTTGGGATTTTGATAGTAATGGACGTTTGGATGACTTGATAAAATGAACTTGAAGTTGGCGTGAATGGATACTACTCAGACTATGCGAAACGAAAATACTGACGGATTTGATGATCAATGATATAAGGATTATTGTGACTCAAAAATTGATAGTAGGCGATCTTGTAATTTTGCGAGGAGACAGATGCACGAGATTGAGAATTAGTATGATTTGGATTTGAGGAAAGCTGTGGTCGATAAAAGTTTTGATTGAGATGATACGACTTGAGATTTGGAATATATATTATGACTTGTGATCGGTGAATTATGACTTTTGATTTTGTAATCGAGGTATATGAGTTTGGATTGATAGGTTTATTGAAGGAATCGAGAATACGGTTGAGAGTTGTGAGATGTGTTGTTGAACCATAGTGTACTTGAGGATGATCATGAATGAAATTTCCCTAGGATGGCATTGCTGAACGACTCAAACCCCTTGGACTGAACGTTACAAATGCGGATAGGAGAAATCTATGCTCGAAGTTTATAAATAGGAGTGAGATGAGCTTGGGAAGAAAATCATGTACTACCAACTATGGTTTGACCTTAGGTTGGGGGTGAGTGTTTTGATATTGGTTGCACGGAATGGTGATCACGACTTTGACTGTAGCCTTGATAAGATAGCATAGCAGTTAGACAGACGTCCTCGTGTCGAGAAATATAATCAGTCGACCTTAGCGAGAGTCGCCTGGGTAGATAATAGAGCTGGGGTAGCTAGTTAGAAATGTTCTTGGATGTTTCATGAATGATAGGCTTGGATTGAGCTACGATATTGAGATATCGGTTGTTTGATGGAAAGATGAACTTGTGTTTCGAAGAAGTCGATGAAAATCGCACCTGTCAGTTTTATTTGGATTTTCTATCACGAGACTTGGCTGAAATGCATATATTTCGAGGATACCTTAAATATGTGCACTATCCAACTCAAGTGATATACTGAATTCAAATAAGACTGAAGGGAGGATCGGGATGCGATAAGAAAATTTTGAAATTGTATGCTCAAGAAAAATATTGATGGAGGTATGATCGATGAAGTGGAATGGGTTTGAATTTTGATCAGTCAGATTCGAGATAAACATATTGAATTTGCATAGGCTGGATACTTGAAAACGTTGACATTGATGTCGTAAGGATTTATCGGAAGAAATGTCAATTGATTGAACGAATGAAACGTATATGTTAGATAGGATTTCTAGTATAAAGGAAAGTTGATGATTGAAATGAATTTATGTTTCGATGAAATCAAATGGTTCTCGAGGATGGAATGAAAGCAAATTATACTTGGTCGGATTTGAAACGATATTATCAAGATTGAGATCATGTTCGGAAGAGTGTATTTCGAGTTGTGCATAATAAGAGATTTGGATTTTGATTGGTTGATTTAAGGGTTTGGAAAATTTCGGAAGATAGAACGTAGACGATGCGAACGATAACTTCGGAAGATAGTGGAATTTGTTAGCAAGAATTGAGTATCGATACGTGCGATTTTGATTGAGGCTTTGATGCAATCAGGTTTGAAGGATTTGTTGAAATTCTAACATAAAGTCTTGAGGATTATCAGGATTTGGTTAAGTTGCACTGGGACTAGAAGATTTTGAGTGATTGACTCGAAAATGTGTTTGATTCGTAATGACTAAAGTTAAGTTGCATGTGTGTGCGGCAAGACATAGTTGTCCCATGTATTGGAAATATAACAACGCGAGGCACATTATAGATAGAGACATGACTTGACGATTATGTTGTGAAATAGTTAACTTATCTAAAATGACTTAGTGTTCGACGAAATTGACTAAAGGCGCAGAGCGCGACTCTGATTGATGAAACGAATAGAAAGTGTTCGGAAGATCCTTAATGATGTCAGGTGAATGCAAGTTAAGTATAAGTGATAAGTTGATGAGTGTATACTCAGTAAGTTTCGAGGAAGAAACTATTTTTGAGTGGTGTATAATTAGTGCCCTGCCCCACTCAGATCAACCGGAGGAATCGAAACGCAACGGCGTTTGGACTTGGTTATGCAATGGCTTGCTTGAAGTTCCGCTCGATCGAGCCAACTCCTCGCTAAGGAGGGTGGCTTCGATGAACTTGCCTCTGCTTGGCCTTCACACTAATAAATTGGATGTTTTGAATGCACTGAGTATGTTTGCTAATAGAAAAGATGTACGCACATAGCTAAGGGAATAATTACACTCTTGAGTCAAATTTCGTAGAACATAGAAAATATGGAAAGTTGATGCTTAGATAAGCACGTCACGCTGGGTTTTCAAATTTGCACTTAGTATTTCGATCCCACGCCTTGCTTCGATCCCACGACTTGGGCAAAAGTAGCGTTTTTATGTTGACACAAAGACTATCAATTACTTGACATGGTAGACACGATCCTACGATTTTATTCACGTTTCCACGGTTTCAAAGGCTTGTCATATAGAGTATGACTTGATTGGTGGCATGGCACGAAATACGATTGGTTCAAGTTAAATATGTAGGAGGGCTAACAAGTAGTCACTCCTGATTTGAGTGAAAGTATGGTAACATGAATGGAAAGTTCTTGGAACTGTAGCACGCCAAGGCACTACCTGAAACAATGGGAGCATGTCGAGGCAATCCCTGAAATAATTGGTTCTGCGAAAAGGAAAGAAAAGTATGAAAATACTGTGAACGAGTAATGACTGTGTAGGACAGTAAGTTGAGCCGAGTCTTGCATGGTCATTGGACAATTTGTGCACAAGGAACGGCTCCCCAAACGGTAACCCGGAGACGGTGCCGACTTCGGCCTAGGAGGAGCAAAAGAAAATAGCTGTGTTGGCATACAACACTCAGATGGGTTATTCAAAAACTTTCAGCGGGACTCGCTACCCGCGCTGAAAGGGTTGCCGTCTAACCTGGCTATTGTCCATGATAGCTTGTGGTGCTAGTGACCCCTTTCATATAGATGAGTCGGCATAAGGGAGGCTATCTGCGTGCATGCCTTAGATTGAGTCAAGAAGTATGTGAACGATACAAATGAGTCAAGATGTGTATGCACAGTATGAATAGATTAAGAAGTATTTGCACGGTACGCAACACGAATTTGGAGCCTAAAATTTGGCTATAATAGAAACACGTACTTCGACACGAGACGTGGTGTCGTGAATTGCGTCGTTGACACTAAGTTCACAAGTCTATGATTGATCCATTTTCACGACGAAATGGGAGAAAGGTCGTCGGGCAAGTATTGAGTAAAAATACACTATGTTGCGAGGCACGACCTCGACGATGATACACGAATGGATCTTATAGCACGACCACGATGTTGGCACAAATGGATTTTGTAGCACGGTCACAAGGTCTCGGAGCACGACCACGATATTGCAACACGAGTAGATTTATAGTTATACAGTGAACTGATCCTAAGAAAAGATTAGAAAGACAACCAAAACCATAGGGAGCACTCACTAAATGAACGTGTTGGTTTTGTTTGGGTGGACGAGGGGCTCACTCACCAGTACGGTTGTGTATTGACACCCTACCAGTTTTCATGTGCAGGTTACAGGTACTTGTTCGTTCGAGGCGGAGCTCGCTTGGACGCGTCAAGGCATGGAGTTACTTGACGTTTCGAGGCATGCGGCCGCATTAAAGACTTCACCTATACGGGACGTAAAGTATGGACATCGCCTTCTTTAAGTTGTAAGCCATGGGCATGATCATTTGTATTGAGAGATAAGAGAGAGCTGAGTGATTGTATTCAGAGAGATTGTGAGCTTGAGTGAATTGTAAATCTTGGCCTAGAGCCGGTCCCTTGTAATGTTTCTGTTCTTATCAATAAAGTTCTGATTTTGTTTTCAACACTTGTGTTTCTTTTGTTGTTCTACTTTTTCGCTGATGTCTCCTCTGTGACTCGGTCGTTTAGCTTCTAATCGGCCGTTTCAGCCATTCGTCTTGCGCGAGCGCAACTCTAGGATCGCATGGCATCACGTCCTAGCGAGAACGATCGGTTCTGCGGAACCAGAGCGTGACAGTACTACCACGATGTTGGCATGCCTTTTCAAGCTCAAGACAATCCCAATTCTTTTTCCGGTTGTAATGTTTCTGCTTGTGATGATATTATGAGGTGGCACTATAGATTAGGTCATCCTAGTTTCCCTATTTAAACATTTGTTTTCCAGTTTGTTTCGAAATAAAAACTTGAGCTTGTTTCAGTGTGAAGTTTGTCAGTTTGCTAAATATACTCATACTCTTTTTGGTTCTCGTCCATACAAAACAACCCAACCATTCTCGTTAATTCATAATTACATATGAGGTCCTTCTCAAGTTCAAAACTAACACTAGATGGTTTATCTCTTTTATTGATGATCATACAAGACTAAGTTGGGTATATTTACTTAAAGACCAATCTGATGATGGCAATGTCTTTAAAAAAAATTCACTCTATGATCAAAACTCAATTTAATGCAACGCTCCGTGTCTTTCATACTGACAATGGTACCGAGCATTTTAATTCTATTTAAGTGATTATCTTGTCTCCCATGGCATCATTTACAAAAGTTCATGTACAGGCACACCCCAACTAAATGGGATTGCCGAAAGGAAAAATCGTCACCTCTTAGAGGTGGCACGTGCTCTCATGTTCACCACCTCTGTTCCAAAACAATTCTTTTGGGGGGGGGGGGGGGGGGGGGGGGGGGGGGGGGGAGCAATTCTAACTACCGCCTATCTTATTTAATCGTATGCCATCCCGAGTCCTCAATAATCAAACACCTCTCTCTCTCCTCCTCCAAGCCTATCCTAACACTCACCTTCTCTCTAACCTCCCACTCAAAACATTCGGATGTATTTCCTATGTGCATATTCCGAGTCCTCAAAGAAACAAGTTTGAACCTAGAGCTCATAAATGTATATTTTTCGGTTATTCATCCACTCAAAAGGGATACAAGTGTTACAGTCCTCAAACAAAACACATCTATGTGTCCATTGATGTTACTTTTTATGAATCTCAATCCTTTCACCTAAACACTTCGCTTCAAGGGGGGCCACTGACTGATGCTTGTTTTTGGGAAACATGTTTACCGTCCATTACCCCTGAAAATCAATCTTTAGTGCCACTCATGCCTATGCCTATGATTTTGAAGAAAAATACTGAGAACAAAACAGCAGAACCGAATACAAGAGTTGGAGACAAAAAGCTGCTGGTTTACTCAAGAAGGCATGAAAAACATCAGGAGGTACAGCCCTCTATAGAACCAACATTTCCGAAGCCTGAACCGATGACAACACCCCTGGTAAGTAGATCGTTAACACCCAATAATTATGAGCCTATTTCTAATCCTGATTGTCCTTTAGAATCTGATCTGCTCATTGCAAAAAGAAAAGGCATCTGAAGCTGTACCTTGCATCCGATATCAAAGTATGTGTTTCAGCAAGCTGACACCAAATTTCCGAGCTTTTGCATCTAAGTTTGAAGAAGTAACCATACCAAGAGATATCGAAGAAGCGCTTGCAAGCCCAGGTTGGAGAAAGGCAGTTGATGAAGAAATGAGGGCGCCAAAAAAGAATCATACCTGAAAATTTTAACTCAACCGAAAGACAAGCACACTGTGGGCTGCAAACAGGTCCTTACGGTAAAAATAAAATACAAGGCGGAAGGAACTATATAACGCTATAAAGCGAGGTTGGTGGCGAAGGGGTTCACTCAAACTTATGGGGTGGACTATACAGAGACATTTGCACTAGTGGCTAAACTCAACACGGTAAGAGTATTAGGGCCCGTTTGGTTGCCCTTTTAAACTCAGTTTTCTGAGTTTAAACACCAAAGTGGAGCAAAACTGTGTTTGGACAAGACATTTGCGAAAGTAGTTTGCCAAATTGTTTTGAGAGAGCAGCTGTTTAAACTCAGCTTTTACAAAGTAGGTAAAAGTTGTTTTCTGAAAAATCTTTTGGCCACAGCAGCTGAGTCCCACCCCCACACCCCCCCTCTCCCCCAACTCTCTTTATTTCTCTCTCCAAAGAACCCACCCGACCCTTCTTTCTCTTCCGGTCCTCTCTGCTCCTCCACGGCGTCCCCGTCAGCTGGAGGCGGTACGGCGGAGCTGCGGAAGGTGGTGGTGTTGTCGAAGACCGCGGCGGGCACGGAGGAGATCCTCCTTGAGCTCGAGGGCAGGGGGGTCGGGGGGACGCGGTGGATGCGGTCGACGCGGTGGGGGGGTGGGGGACATGGTGGTGGTGGACGCGGTAGGGGAGGACAGGGGCGGGGGGGGGGGGGGGGGGTGGACGCGTCGACCAACTCCGGAGAGACTCCTGGCGGTGAGGGGGTGGGGACGTGTCGACCAACTCCGAAGCCGGTCGACTCCGGGGTGTTGAGCTGTGGAGATCGACTCTAATGGCGGTTCTCCATGCGGTGGGGGGAGGGGGTGGGGCCGCGTCGTTCAACTCCGGGGAGTCGGTCGACTCCGGGGTAGAGAGCGGTGGAGGTCGACTCTCATAGCGGTTCTCCACGCGGTGGGGGGTTGGGACGCGTCCTCTTGTCTTGGAGGTGGAGGTCGACTCCACCTCGCCATGGCGGTTCTCCACGAGCTGCGTCAACCAACTCCGGAGAGCCGGTCGTCGACTCCGGGGTGGAGAGCGGTGGTGAAAGGACTCGAAAAAATTGGATACAAAAATTATGGACACAGCAAGATAGGTGCTAGAGAATTGGACACAAAATTATGAACACAATATATTTATATAATTTGGAAAAAAATTACCAAAGACGATTAAAAAAAAATTTTTAGAAAATTATTTTCCAGATGAAAGTTAACCAAACGCAAACTCAAAACTTTTATATTTAGAAAAAAACTTTATAACTTACTTTCAGAAAATTGTTTTCAGGAAAAAATTTCAGAAAGTATATCCAAACGGACCCACTTTCTGCAGCTACGAATCTTGATTGGCCTTTGCAGCAATTAGACATCAAGAATGCCTTCTTGAATGGGAACTTGGAAGAAGAGGTTTACATGAAGATCCCTCCTGGTTTTGAAAACAAATTTGGAAAGGGAATGGTTTGTCATTTGAAGAAGTCTCTATACGGGTTGAAACAATCTCCTCGTGCATGGTTTGATCAATTTGCCCAAGTGATCAAGAAGCATGGCTACACTCAAGGACAGTCAGATCATACATTATTTTTCAAACCCTCAGGAAATGGTAAGATAGCTATCCTTATCGTTTATGTTGATGATATGATTCTGATTGGTGATGATGTTGAAGCACTTGAGGAGCTTAAGAAGATCTTAGCTTAGGAGTTTGAAGTGAAGGATCTAGTGCACATATAATATTTTTTAGGGATGGAAATTGCAAGAACAAGACAAGGTATCTCAGTTTCACAAAGGAAGTATGTTACTGATCTCCTAAAGGAAACTGGAATGCTTGGTTGCAAACCAGCAGCAACCCCAGTAGAGCCAAAGGCAAAGTACAAACGAATGGGGGAAGAGAAGTTAGTAGACAAAGGCAGGTACCAACAGCTAGTGGAAAATTTAATTTATTTATCACATACGCGGCCAGATATAGCGTTTGCCGTTAGCATGGTTAGTCAATACATGCATCGTCCACTGGAGGAACACTTAGAAGCTGTTTATAGAATACTCAGGTATCTCAAAAGGACAACTTGGGAATGGCCTACTGTTTAAAAAGGACAATGAACAAGGTGTGGAGGCTTTTACTGATGCAGATTGGGCAGGATTAATTGAAGACACGAGATCAACAACTGGGTATTGTACAAAGGTATGGGAGAATTTGGTTACTTGGAGAAGTAAAAAAGAACCAGCTGTAGCCAGAAGCAGTGCAAAAGCCGAGTTTAGAGCCTTGGCTAGGTGCTTGTGAGCTAATTTGGATCAAGCACTTACTTGGAGAGTTACAACTTCAACGAAGCTGTCCGAAGAAGCTGTATAGTTACAATAAGTCAGCCATCATCATAGCAGACAATCCGTTTCATCATGATAGAACCAAGCATCTGGATGTGGATCGCCATTTCATCAAATTAAAAATTGAATCTGGTGAGATATGTGTTGTCTATGTACTAGCGAGCAGCAGCTAGCAGATTTGCTGACCAAAGGCTTATCCAAGGACACTTTCGAAGGACTAAGTAGCAAAGCTGAGCATGTGGGATTTGTATGCTCCAGCTTGAAAGAAAGGGGGGGGGGGGGGGGGGGGGGGGGGGGGGGGGGGGGAAGGGGGTTCAGGTTTATCCTATTAAAGATAAACCCGAATCTGTTGTATTTGAATTTAAACTTCCTTTATTCTAGGAGCAGGAAGTTAGGAGTCCTTATTTCTAGGATTCGCTTAGTTAGTTAAGAGGTATTAGCTAAAATATCTCCTGTAGATCACGGTGTACACTGCCTATATAAAGGCATTCGTATTTCATTAATAAAACATCATAGATTATCCTCCAAATCTCCTTTTCCACAGTAATGAAGATTATGCAAAAGGTAATAGCCTAATAGGAAAAATCATTAGTATTGTATCCGTGGTATTTCCATGCTGCTTTAGTTAATGACAACAGAGTTGAGAATTTGATGTACAGTCGGACTTATTGTAATCAAGAAAAGACTCGATGGACTTATTGTCATCAAGAAGTGAGTGCCATCTGTCGACTTGGAATGAAAGCTATGGTGTATCCTATGAATCAATTATAGGACCTATGAAGATAGCCTTGCTTGGAGGAACTCACTATAATACGGCTACCAGATAAAGAGGTTATGTTGATAGAGAGACTTGAATCGAAAATTTGGGACCATGAGTGAACAAGGTGCTTTTTCGAGAGAGAGTAAACAAGGTGCCATAGTTCAAGAAAAGGCAAAGCACAAGGTGGCTTTCAACAACAGTGGCTATGTCTTCTTGAAATTGGCTATACGTACTTCTCTATGAAGGACAGGTGTTTTCCAACCAAGGATATACAATGATAGAAGTATGCAGGTGTTTCCTCTATTCTTTGCTTGTGACCTGTCTGATACTGCAGGAAACAATACTCTTCGGCAGCCAATAACAATGGAGGAATTAGAAAATATTGTTAGGAGGGCTGATCATAAAAAGACGTCAGGACCGGATGGATTCGGAGCATTCTTCTACAAAAGGCATTGGGATGCCATGAAGGTGGAACTTCTTAAAATGGTTGCAGACTTCTTTAGACATGGATGACTACTGAAGGAGTTGATCCATATGTTGATCATGTTGATCGCAAAAGTAAAAGGGGCCATTGATTTGGGAGACTTCTGACCTATCTCATGTTGCAATTATTTATGTAAGTTGATCACTCATATTATGTTTAATAGGATACAAAATATTGTGTCTGAGGCTTATTTCTTCAAATTAGACAACATTTGTGAAAGGCAGATACATTACTGAGAATTGCTTGTTGGCTCATGAACTAGTGCGGGATTTTAACAAAAAGGGTAGGAGGAAGGCTTGTCTGAAGCTATATTTGCATAAAGCCTATGGCATGGTTAATAGAGAATTCCTATGTCATTTTATACTTTGTATGAGATTCGAGTCTTGGTGGGTGAGCAGAATCAGAGAATATATATCCTCTCTGTCATTCTCTGTGTTGATCAAAGGTCATCCCTATGGTCACTTCTTGAGCAATAGTAGGTAAAGGCAAGGCGATCCACTATCTCCATACTTATTCTCCATTGTCATGGAATTCTTCACATGTCTGATGGAGACTGCTACTCATTGTGGCCATATCACACCTTTTGTTCAAGAAAGTGTAACCAATCGTCTCGTCTCATTTATGCTGACGACTTACTTGTATTCGTGGAGCCCTCAGATATTAGTCTTACAAATCTGACCAATCTTCTATGTGAGTTTGGGCGAGGGTCAGACCTACAATTAAATAAGAATAAAAGTAAAAATTTCTTCAATCGAACGTGCGCTCACAAGGATCATTCGCTTAAACAATTGGGTTTAGTAGAGGGACTGCTACCGGTGAAGTACCTCGGCTTTTCTCTTTTAATCAACTAGACAAATGCATCAGATTGTCAGGGTCTGATTTCATTTACGCTGATGAAGCTTGAAGGGTGGCAAGCACATTTACTTTTCTTTGGAGGGTGAATTGAACTGGTAAGAGATGTGATTTCGGCAATTGCATTTTGTTGGTTGCATGCAGTGTTACTATCTACAAATGTTACCAAAAAATGAAAGGATGTGTGCAAATTTTCTTTGGCGAAGAGAAGTGCATGTGATAAGTTGGGAAGAACTTTGCCATACGAAGGAGGAGTGGGCCTAAGATCTATCAGAGTCTTGAGGGAAGCATCGAGTTGTAAGCTTTTTTGACGATTTCTGACGGACAACTCTCTATGGGCGGATTAGATGAAAGGGAGATACCTGCAGACATAACTTCTGGACCAAGAAACTTGACATCAATCAGTCTCACATTTAAAACAATTATGAAGAAGAGGGCATGGGTCAAGCAAAAATTGATTCAAATAATGGCTAAGGGGAGGCAGACAAGCTTGTGGTTGACCCATGGATCAAGCATACCGGTCTTGCAGAAAGGGAGGGATGGCCAATACATGAAATTATGGGCAACACCGACAATGTAAGTTGCATTATCCAGAATGGTCAGTATAATATTACTAATAGCCTTGTCGGTCAAATTGATGAGGCCGATATTACATCTGTGAAAATTGATGAGGGGAGGAGGAAAATTACAGGATTTGGGAAGGCATGAAAAGGAGAGAATTTGTGTTCAGAGTAAAGATAGATCAAGTACGACCTTGATACCTGACGGTTGATTGGAGGGAATTTGTCTGGAAAAAAAAGAAAAAGAAAGAAAGAGAAGGTAAACGTCAGATTTGTAATAAAAGAATAAAAGAGGGAGTAGAGGATGAAGAAAGACAGAAAATAAAATATAAACTAGTGACGGAGAAGGAGCTCGTCACCATTATAAGGTCTTGTATCGGAGTCCTACATACATTACAGAAGAGAAACGAGAGGTAATCAAGGGATATAAACTATAGTAAGGGTCTACGAGGGAGTGATTCCTAGATTGCTAGTGGTCTGGTTATATAGATATGAGGTAAGTTGATTAATCATATTTAACATTTTACATGTTTTATTGTATATAATATCAACTTCTAAGTAAGGTCGACAATTATGACATGTGATTCTTGTTGGATAAAATCGTATGTTCCTGGATTATTCCAAATGTAAAATTTGCATGTTTTCCTTAAAGAGGAATTTGTTTTATGAATGCCTCGTCTTGTTATGAACTAGCTATATTTTTACAAATTGTCGTGTTGGACATGTAATTGAGATTATTTTGAGACGTTGCATGTGTCGTGGCTACCAATATCATGATATTAAGTCCTAGGATCTCAGTGGAACCTTGTAGAAAGGGGTGATGTTTGACTCGCACGATCATATCTTGTGGCGAATCTGGTGACCAATCATTATTCATGGCCATGTGCTTCTAACTCTTGAAAAATTGAGAATCGGTTGAATAGCTCTTGTGACATTTCTAGCATACTAGTGCATTGCTTGACTATGCACCACACCGAATCCTAAAACATGCCTAATATCATTGCTATATGTTTACAAATATCTACTGATAAAACTTGACATATTAGGACATTATATCTATTATGTTTATGTGTTCAAAGTAATATTGTTTTATTCTGGACACATAAACTTTCATAAAGTAGAATGCTAGATGGGCTTTCCTGCTTAAAAGTCGCGGATTGCTCACCCCTTTATTCCATGGTTGTTTCCAGAGTAGAGTTTCGAGGTCGTGCTGATCATTTGGCGGAACAAGCGTAGTTGTTCTTGTTTACAAAAGTTTAAAACTTGGAAGTTTTATGTATAATAGTGTGGACAAACATGGTTGGAAAGATGTATAGTTTTCATGTCCTATAGTATGAATCTTTTGGATGTGTATGAGAGAATAATACTTGTGCCTTGTCTCATTGGAGAATCTTGTAAATTTTTATTACAATATATCAATGTTAGAGGCCTGGGTGAAAACTGTGTACATGTTGGTTTTGGGGCTTGCAGGGGGTCTGATCATTTCAAGCTTCAAGGGCGAGACACAAAGCCCTAATCTCTGGTTATATAACCACTTGGACTAAACAATAAGGCAAATTAAGACTATAAATAAAGATGGGCTTCATAGTTGTTGGTACCTTCATTTAAAATTTGTGAAATATGAAGCTCAACTCCTTTGCTATGTCCAATCTCATCCCAAGTTTGCATCATCATCAATGTCAACTCTGTCAGAAGAACCCAGTCTGGTCCGGATACTCATCCATCTAAGAACGAATACGTTGAAGTAAAAGCTGACGATATCTTGCCTACTCTTAGAGGTAAAACATTTCACTGCAGTCTCCCAGAAACTCTTACCCTCTGATGAAGGATTGAACCTCACAAGATCATCAAACATCAACTGTTCCTCATGTGTCCACAAACTAGAAACTTCTTCACCCATGTCATTGAAACCTAAACTAAAGAAAGCTGGACCCAATTCAGACCTAAGGTGAAGCCTTGCTGCACGAATATGAGACCTAATGCAATCAACAGATCCTGTAGAAGTGCAAGCACACATGTCTGACCTTCCTTCACCAATCGTCCCCTCGTTATTTAGTGCACTATCTTCTTCTATTGGCCAAATTTGGGTACCCAGCCACCTGGAATCATTCAACTCGGGGTTTCCATCAGATCCTTCGTAATTTAATGGACCTGTCCAGACGGGTACATCAGCCTGAAAGGAGTGACCAATAGGAATTCGCTTTCTGTGAATTTCGCTTTCACCAAAGTTCAACAATGTCCTTCGCGACCTACGTATTGGTTGATTTTGTATATCATAGGAACCCACTCCAGCACTTAATTCGTTCTGAGATTTCTCTGATGATAGATTGGCAGTGCCGGTGCACATTGAATGTGGAAACTTATTGGTTCTCTGCTTTTTCTGAAATATGCAAGCATTCAGTTTGTGAGCGCATGCTATGTCAAGAAAGTTGAAAGGAAACGTTATATCAACGGCATCACAGCTTAAAAAGGAAACTCAAGTGGCAGAAAAGAGCATTGTATTGCAAATAGTATACGAACAAAAAAACATGTTATGACAAAATTCTATTAAATCATTTAGGAATGAAATGCAAGTGGACAAATTCTTTGATGGACACAATCTCCTTATTTGTCACTCAAACAAGTAAATGGGTATGTCCAAGCAAGTAAAGCATAAATTTGGATGATCAATAACCTGAAAAACCGATAATTATAAAGCTTGGCTATCACTCAAATATCTTTTAGAATATCCTGAGCAAAACCACCTAAAAGAAACATGTCCTATAGACATAAGAATCTTACTAAGTAAATGATATTGTTTATTAAGTCGTAGACTACATGCCTGATCGAGTTGGCATTGTTGGATATATTGTTGAAGTCATGGTGCAACTTTCTTGCCATAATGCTCTTTTAAGGGCATCGAAGTGCTAATGTACACAGAGTGAGAGATAAATATAATAAATTTTGTTACTTGAGATTAGATATGTCAATATTTTCCTAGCATAAACATGTTAAGCCCCCTAGAAAAGTCCCATATGATACCAGCAAACTTGAACACAATGTTGAGTTTCATCATATGCTCCATATAGTGATGAAAAAACAAATGATAATATATACAAACAATTCGTTCTGTAGAGAAATAAAAGCAGCAGCAAGAGATATTTCATCGTTGCCAGAAAAATCGAAAGTATAGCTGATCTGTCGTTTGGCTGCCTTGCACATTTCAGGGTCCACATTTAAGTCACTTTTTAGTTTTTTCATGTATTGTGGTCACTGTACGTATACCACTCAGTTATTATAAATAAAACGGATGTCCTATTGGGTTAGCTGTGTATGATTCTCCTCTTTCCTTCATTAATAAAGCAATATATAATTATATACGGTATCAACAAACATTCTACCCAAACGTCAAGTCCTAGTTAAGATCTTACCACATCTGGTGATCCCAGAAACTCCAAGACTGATGTAGTGTATACATTACACACCTAAAATGTAAACCATGTCTCTGTTCATGCAGCATAGTCCCAAATCCACTAAATTGGATACACCTCTAGCAGACAAGGTGTTCATTCAACCAAGCACTAAACCAGGACAGGGTCCTCGGACTTGCTTCAAAACCAACCAAGCAGCTGAGTCAGCTTCAGGCCAGCTACTAGAATTTCCTACACTGCTTCATTGTTGGACAACCTCAAGTCGAACCATAGTGCATACTCAAGAAAAGTTTGTTTGAACAAGCCTGCACTTACTTGGATTCGAAGCCACCTCCGTTGGAGGAGAAGACCCGTCGACGTACAAGACCAAATCAATAGGCAGCTTGTCAGTGAAGCTTCATCCTTGCTTCCTGTTATCGAGCGTAAGTGGGTGCTATCTGTTGTGAAGTCCGCAAGGGCATAGACATAGTAGTAAAGTTTTGACTGATATAGCGTGAGTAGGAAATATGCAAGGAAATATTTTTTGGATGGCATTTTATCTGATGTATCATGTAAGTCTTGTTTTATGAATGAGTAAATATTAGAAATATAGACTCTATGCAAGTAGATAATAATTAGGGCTGGAAAATCAAAAGGTTTTATGGCAGTGACAAATAAGAGGTGACCAATATAGGCTGAACAGTGGCCAACAGTTCATCAATGTGCTCTACTATGAGAACTATGAAAAATCCCAAAATTATCTTTGAGATTCTTACTGTATTTACATTCTAATTCATCATGTTTTAGCTTCATGTGTTCATAACCTGGATCAGATTGGGTAAGAATGTGGTTTTCTTCATTTGTCATTATAACGAATTTAAAAGTGTAAAATAGGAAACATGTCATTAAAGATGGATCTCACAGCAGTTGGGAAAATATGTAGTGGATAGCCAACAATAACGTTGAGGACATATACAGAGTAACAATAACGTCGAGCACATATACAGAGTAACAATAAAGTTGAGGACATATAAAGTTAGGAAAGAAAAAAGAAAAGATATTCAGAAACAACAGATGGAGCTGTGAGAATGAAAAGGATTGAAGAAAAGCAGTTATAGCCTTTGGTAGAAATGGAGAATTGAGAAGAAATCATGGAGAATTGAGAAGAAATCATGAAAGGCCCTAAATTATTTGAGATAAATCTAGATGGTTATTGCTTTCAGAGGATTCATAACTTACCATTTCCAGGTAATTGAACAGGAAAGTCCATTATTATTATTCACAATGATCCAAAAAAAAGGAAGCCCGAAACCAGTAAAATATAGGTGCCAAGTTGGCCTTGAAACTATTTTGGGAAATACAACATCACCTTTCATTAGCTACACAGATTCCCTATACTACTCAGTCTACTCTTTCTAACAAATACCAAAATGTTTAAGATGAACAGCTCAATGACTACATCTATCAAATTTATTGTTATTCATATAATAATAAGACAAGGGTAATATGGTGAAAGAGGTTATACTAACCATGCGATGTCAAAAAGGTTAATTCAATCAGAAACCAAGAAATAGGACGACTTCCAACAATGTAATACATCAGCTCATCGACCGGTCTAGATAATGAATGTCAAGTCAACCCCACGATGGAAATATGTTTAAGATTAACCATGGAAAGCTTCCAGCTGGGCATGATGATTTAGGAAAGATCTGTTCGGGCATTTATGACCACTGTGTATATTTTATTTTTTTGCGTTGAGGCCAGATCCCCACAGTAACCCACACCGGCCCCAACCGTTGAGCCATCCCCTGGTGGCACCTGAGTAAGACTATATATGAATTGATAAGGACAATGTTTTGAAGTAAAATTTCCAGGTTGATGTCAATACTATTAAGTTAGCCTTCTCTGCCTAGCCATGTTGCAACTACACGGATTCAACACGACACATTTCAGACAGGAGACACGGATCCGCCACCTATTTTGGTGTGTCGTAGTGTATTTTGAGTGTCTGTGGCATGTCCGATACATGTTAGGTATGAACTTTGGAGTGTCCGTGCTTCTTAGATTCCTAGTGATCTTAACGTGCTTCCTAGATGCCTAGTGATCTTAACGTTAGGAAGTAGTCACATGGTTCTGAGTTGTGCACGAAGGAGCATCGTAGCTAATGCTGCATTCGAACATAGAAAGCTAGTAAACAATCACCAGAGCTAACCTGCTCTTACATGTGTAAGAATTTGTCCCACATGTTCATGCAAATTTATATGTTGGTTAATTAATTGTATTTTCTTTATGGGAGAAAATACATTATTGGAATATAGAAAAAAGTCCTCTCTCACACCTATACAAATAGACACACCCATTTGTTGTCTAGAACCTTTTGGGAAGAGTTGCAATCCTTTTGAAGGGACATAATGAATCATTGTAATGAAAAGACACATCAGTTATGTGTATAAAATAAGTCTTGTTGTTCCAAATAGATCATCAAAAAAAATCATAATTGTCTTCTTCCCAAATTAAAGAGTTGGTGAAAGAGAAACGATACCAGATATCAAACATCTCGTATAAAGTTCATCTTCGTATCAAGAATTATGAAATGGAAAAAGGTACGCTTTTACGTTTCCGCATTAAGATTTATGGTACGCTTTTACGTTTCCGCATTAAGATTTATGGTTAGTGAAAACACGATTCCCAAAATAATTGTTAACATGTGGTATTACAGCCAAATTGAGGAATCAAGTCTTTTCCAACTTTATGTGTGTTCTGTAATTAATAGTACATGTTCTGTTATGTAATTCAAAGTACCTGATCATGGAAAGAAAGAGATTTAAAATATTGTTTTTTTTTTATGGTTAA
This sequence comes from Iris pallida, assembly GCA_029216955.1. NCBI lineage: Eukaryota > Viridiplantae > Streptophyta > Magnoliopsida > Asparagales > Iridaceae > Iris > Iris pallida. The sequence goes on from JANAVB010029618.1 coordinate 1,558,700, forward strand.
TTTAAGACTGTTTGAAAAGAATAATTATGTAGAAAAGTACGAAATGTAATGTTATTGAATGTTTTTTTATTATTATGGTAACCAGAAACATAGAAAAAGCAAACTTTTCACGCATGATATTTAGGTTAGATTAAATAATGAATGATAATAGTTTGGTTGGTGAGAATAGTCTATCTTGTGGAAGTGAATTTTGCTTTTTATATTCACTAGTATGCATGTTGTAATACGGTGACTTCTATAATAAATAAAAAATTGATATGCATGACTTTTATATTACAAAATCGTTATTGCGGTGTCATCAAAGTGGCCTAATAACATTATGCTTATACCCATTTTATGCCTAGATTACTTTCCATATTATTGTGGGTACTTTAAAGTTTTTATTGATCACTAGATATATAATATTACCCAAAGGTGAATAATTATTTAGTGATTGATGAATAAGAAAATGATAAATTACATGTGTTTAATTTGTGTATGCATTGAATATTCAAAGATAACATGCATACTCAAATATGCAATGTAATTTATCAATTAGTGTACAAACTAAAACATCATTATGTGAATATAGTATTTCATGTTTTCTGCCCAAAGATGATGCATGAAAATATTTTAATTGTTTTATGTTAAATTCAAAGCACTAACAAGTATGTGTTATAATATTGCACTACTGTCGTCTTTTTCACTTCATTCGCTGGCATCATCTGTTCCAATGCTTACATGAATGAATTTTTCTGATTAGTCTGAACAAGTCCAATTCAACTTTGGTGTGCTTGACCTCGAACTTGCACTCCAGATTGATAAGCCTCCTGATCTTACTAAGATCAGTACTGAAGCTCAAATCCACAAAGCATAGTAAAAGTCAAACAGACTCAACACTATGTTTATGTGAATGACAGTAGCAAACAACATTAAGACTACCTTACTTAAAGTTGATAGTGCAAAGGAATATCTCAAAATCATTGATGACCATTTTAGAAGTGTCGATAAGTCACTTGCCGGAACACTTATGAGCAGCTTACCACCATGAAATTTGGTGGAAGTAGCTCTATGCATGATTATATCCTCGAAATAACCGACATAGCAGCTAAACTCAAAAATCTTGGGATGGCCGTAGATGATACTTTTCTAGTGCAATTCATTTTGAACTCCCTACCTCCTGAGTATGGGTCATTTCATGTTCATTACAATACTATTAAGGATAAGTGGAACATAAATGAATTGGCAAGTATGGTTGTACAAGAGGAAACGAGACTCAAACAACAATGTATTAATATAGCCCATCTTATTATTCAAGAAGCAAGTAAGAATAACGAAAAGAAGCGTGGAAAGAAAAATAAACGCAAAACTTTCAAGAAAGATGGTACTAGTAATGACAACAAGGAAAAGAAACAGAAGAATGAGTACTGTCATTTCTGCAAGAAACCTGATCATTTTCAGGTTGATTGTCCAAAACGTAAAGCATGGTTCGTAAGAAATGCAAGTCTTTGGCTTTTGTATGTTTAGAATCAAATTTAATTGAAGTTTCTTCTAATACTTGGTAGCTTGACTCTGGTGCTACTGTTCATGTTTCCAAAATAATGCAGGAATTCAGTACGACCGAACTATAAAGCCAAATTAGCATTTCTTGTACATGAAAAATGGAGTCAAAGTTCTTGTTAAAGCTATAGGAACATACCGATTATTCTTGTCTTTGGGACATTTCATTGATTTGTATCAAACATTATATGTACCTTCTATTTCTAGAAATTTAGTATCTATGTCAAAACTTGATAATCTTGGTTATGTATTCAACTTTGGTAATAAAAGTTTCAATTTATTTAAAAATACCATTCACATAGGCAGGGCTGCAAATGAGCCAAGCCGTTCGCGAGCTGCTCGAAGCTTGGCTTGATAAAAGCTCGTTTGAGCTCGGTTCGTCTAGTAAACAAGCTGAGCTCAAGCTTTATTTTTTAGCATGTTTAATAAACGAGCCAAGCTCAAACTTAGAAGTACTCGGCTCGATTGAGCTCGCAAGCTGGCTCGTTTATGAGCTTGCGAGTTGGCTCGTTTAGGAGCTTGTTTAGAAGCTCGTTTGTTCTTTATTGAATTTTATATATATATATATATATATATATATATATATATATATATATATATGGTTCTATATTATATATTTATGTTCTTAATAAGTGATATTAAAGAACTTTTTTTAATTAATTTTTTATAAATAAATTGTTAATGTTTCAAATACTTGAATTTAAACTAACTAGCTTGAAATCAACCTCGTTAAGCTTGAAATCAAGCTTAATGAGCTTGAAATAAAGTTGAGCCACAAGCTTGATTTCAAGCTTATCAAGCTTGTTTATCAAGCTTGAATCAAGCTTCCTTATCAAGCCAAGCTCAAGCTCAAACCAAGCTCAAGCTTCAAAATAAAAAACTAATCAAGCTCGAGCTCGAATAATTCTAGTCAAGCCAAGCTCAAGCTTACAAAAGCTTGGCTCGGCTCGGCTCGTTTGCAGCCCTACACATAGGTTCTGGTATTTTTAATGATGGTTTATACAAATTCAATCTTGATGATACCTTCTCCAAAACTTTTTTTTAACTCTGCACCCTAAAGTTGGAAACAAGAGAAAATTGAAGAAAGAAAATTCATCATTCTTGTGGCATATACGTCTTGGTCATATATCCAAGAAAAGAAATGGAAGATTAGCCAAAGAGGACATTCTCCCAAATTTGGATTTTAATGACTTTGATGTATGCATTGATTGCATTAAGGAAAAGCAAACAACGCATATAAGAAAGGAGCTACAAGAAGTACTGAGCTTTTTGAAATAAAACATACAGACATATCTGGACCTTTTGATGTTCCATCATTTGGTAGAGAAAAATATTTTATCACCTTTATCGATGACTTTTCACGTTATTGTTTTATTTATTTATTGCATGACAAGTCTCAAGTTGTGGATGTCTTAGATATCTATATCAAGGAAATCAAAAGGCAATTAAATAGTAAAGTCAAAATAGTAAGATCTGATAGAGGTGGTGAATATCATAAAAAAATATAATAAATCGGGTCAATGTCCAGGCCCATTTGCTAAACTACTTGAGAAATTTGGTATTTGTGCCTAGTACACTATGTTGGGTACACCTCAACAAAATGGAGTTGCTGAAAGACGTAATCGTACCTTACTTGAGATAGTTACGAGTTTGTTAAGCAATTCAACCTTACATTGTTGTGGATGCATGCACTTAAAACTGTTGTCTACATTCTAAACCGAGTTCCTAGTAAGACACTTCCAAAGACACCTTTTGAACCGTGGACCGGAAGAAAGCCCAATTTAAAACATTTACATATATGGGGATGTGCAGTGGAGATAAAAGTATATAATCTATACGAAATGAAATTGGATTTTAGAACGATTAGAAGTTAATTTATAGGTTATCCAAAAGTCCAAAGTGTATAGGTTTTATTGTCCAAACCATAGTACGAGAATTGTAGGATCCGGTAATACAAGATTTCTAGAGAGTGGCAAAACTAGTGGGAGTAATGAACTTCGAAAAATGGTTCTTAAAGAAGTTAGGATACAAGTACCAATAGTACATTTGCCTTCAATTTCTCAACAAGTTGTTCCTATAGATATTGTACCAAATAATAACCATGGACAACACATTAATGATATTGCACCACGAAACAATATTAATAATGACCATAATGAGATTGAAATAAATCATGGCGAAGTTATTGTTAATAATGAGCAAGTTTTCACACATGAAGTTGAAGTAGAACAACCACAACAGATGAAATTAAGGTCTCAAAGACAGAAAATCAGCCATATCGGATGACTTTATGGTTTATCTAAAAGAATTAGATTATGATATAGGAATTGAAAATAATCCAATAACATTTTCACAAGCTATAGAATGCGCCAATTCTAATAAATGGATTGAAGCTATGAAAGAATAGTTGGAATCAATGGCACATAATGAAGTCTGGAATTTAGTAGAATTGCCTGACAATTCGAAAAGAATTGGTTGCAAATGGGTCTTTAAGACCAAACATGACTCAAATGGCAATATTGAATGGCATAAATTCAGATTAATAGCCAAAGGTTACACTCAAAAGGATGGTATTGATTAAAAGGAAACTTACTATCCTGTTTCAAAGAAGGATTTCCTTAGAATCATCATGGCATTGGCAGCTCATTATGATCTAGAGTTACACCAAATGGATGTGAAAACAACGTTTCTAAATGAAAATTTAGAATATGAAGTTTATATGGAACAACCAGAAGGTTTTCTGGTCGAGGACAAGGAACACATGGTATGTAAACTAAAT